>MINK01192192.1:0-13121 GCA_001735545.1 Phormia regina | reverse complement strand
TAATTCATACAACAACAAAATACATGTAGTCACATATATTTTGTTTTTGTGTTTTCAAAAAAATGAGTGAATTTTTTTGAAAATTTAGTATAGCGTTGCTCTCACATAAACTTCAACTTCTATTCCCCTACAGTTCAGTTATATTTTTGTTTTAGTTCACTAAGTTTTATTCTAGTTCTGGTTATGTGCTAGTTTAATTCTAGTTCAGTTTTTATTTAGTTTAATTTTAATTTACTTTTAGCTAAGTTTCATTTTAATTCTATTTGAGTTCTAGTATTTTTTTTTTAATCTAGTTTAATTCAAATTTAGTTTTAATTAAGTTCCGCTTCAAATCTATTTCATTTCCAATTCCCTTCAAGTTCAGTTTTATTTCGACTATAGTTCAGTTCTTTTTTATAGTTCTAGTAAAGTTATGGTGGAGTTCTATTTTAGTTCTAGTAATTTCTAGTTCAGCTTTTTAAATAAGATTTGGTTCTATTTCAGTTCAGTTTTATTTGTTCTAGTTTAGTTTTCAGTTCTATTTCAGTATTAGATCAGTTTTAGTTTAGTTCTAGTTCAATTATAGTGGAGTTTTAATTTTGTTACAGTAATTTTTAGTTCAGTTCTAAACAATTTTTCAGATTTATTTATAATCTAGTTCAGTTTTACATCATTGTTAGTTCAGTTCTAATTAGTTTTAGTTTAGTTCAAGCTCAGTTCTAGTTCTACTTTTCTGTTCTATTTAAGTTCTTTTTTAGTTATAATGCAGATGAATTAGATCTGAACCAGAAATGACTGTTCAGATCTAATTTTGCTGAGATTTAGTTCTGTTTTAGTTCGGATATATTACTTTCCTAATTTAGTTCTACTTTAGTATTAGTTTAGTTTTAATTCATTTCAATTTTAGTTCTAGTTTAGCTCATGTTCGCTTCTACATCAGTTTTAGGTAGTTTTAAGTTCAGTTCAACTCTATTTCAGTTTTAGTTATGTATCAGTTCTGTTGTATTTCAGCTCTAGTTCTTTCCTAGTTTAGTTCTCGTTCAGTTTCAGTTTGTTTCTAGGTCAGTTTTAGGTAGTTTCAAGTTCAACTTTAAATCAGTTCTAGTTATGTTCCACTTCTGTTGTATTTCAGCTCTAATTAAGTTCCATTTCGTTTCTAGATCAGCTCTTGCTAGTTTTTATTTCAGTCCTAGTTCTGTTTCGTTCTATTTCAGTTCTAGTCTAGTCTAGTCCTAGTCTAGTTGTAGTTTAATTCTATTCAGTTCTGTTGTATTTCAGGTCTAGTTCTTTCCTAGTTTAGTTCTAGTTCAGTTTCAGTTCGTTTCTAGATCAGTTTTAGGTAGTTTCAAGTTCAACTTTAAATCAGTTCTAGTTATGTTCTACTTCTGTTGTATTTCAGCTCTAATTAAGTTTCATTTCGTTTCTAGATCAGCTCTTGCTAGTTTTTATTTCAGCCCTAGTTCTGTTACGTTCTATTTCAGTTCTAGTCTAGTCTAGTCCAGTCCTAGTCTAGTTGTAGTTTAATTCTATTCCATTTCTATTTCAATTTAGATAAATTTTCCCAAAATAGAGTTCAGTTGAAGATTTGTGTGAATTGATCAAGCATTTTGAAGCATTTTCTTTATGTTTTTGCTAGAATTTTGCTATATTATATATTTGTGGTTCATTGTTGTTGTAACTCTTGTGTTGCCAAACGAAAATTTGCCTTATAATTTAATTAAGAAAATAAAAATGTAATTTGAAACACCTCAATGTTTCATTTTTTGTTTTTTTCTTTTTCTTCATCTTTTGTGTGTTGTTAAATATGGGTACTTTTCTTATTTGATATTCCCTAGAACTATGTATTTCCCATTTCTAAAGACAAGGAAAAATTTCAACCAAAAATAGAGGAATACAAACCAAGATGTAATTTTCAACAAACTCTCCCTATACCCTCTGTTTGATTATTCCAATAGACTGTGGCAAATGCTACAAGAACATAAGAACGAACACACCCATGTTGTTATAGTCTCCCCCAATACAAAAAAAAAGCAATGAGGCTTTTGTAAAATCATCATCATCATCAGCAGCAGCAGAAGAAGCAAAAGTACCAATGCCATCATTTAGCTGGGCTGTGTGTAACTGCTTGCTTGCTGGCTGGCTAGATGTTTGAATATCTCTATGGCTGGCTGGCTGGTTGACTGCCTGCCTGCTCTTGGTATCTAACTGCTTAGCAGTCAGCTTTTCATTTGGTTTTAGTTTTGTATGGTATATGGTACAATGACGAGTATAATATGAGGTTTTTTTTTTGCCTGCTGTTGCCTGCTGCCATTACAAACTACTGTGTTCATCCATATATTGGTTGAGTGGTATACCACTCAACTTGTGAAATTCCTGACGCAATTTACAGAAATGAACAAAAATATAACAAAAAAATGGGTATTAAAAAAACACAGAACACTGAATAAAGTGAATATAAAAAAACACACATATAAAACTTAAACAAGAACGGACAGTTAAAGGCATTGAAATACAACAACAATAAAAAGTCCCCCCTCATGTACAAGTACTAACTATTACACACTGTATGTTATTAAAGCATACAATTCACTAACTATTTGCTTGCATATTCTTCTGCAAAAAAACACTCACCACACAAAATACATACTTACACACACACATATATATATATGTACATATGTGTGTATGTATTTAGTCGTAAAAGTAGCAAGCAAAAATATTATAACAAACATGGTCACACAAATGCAGATATAAAACGTCAGAACGACAAAACGTTGGACACAATGTATTGTTTGATATTTTGTATACACTCTACTCTACTCTTATGCATTATATATGTTTGTGTGTGTATTACATATTTAAAAGCTTTAGCTGGATGGATGACTGGCTGGTTGGTTGTTTGGTTGGCAGCCTGCCTCTGATTGTGATGTGATGAAGAAAGACTATGATGACTGACTCCTCATTCTATGTGAACGCAACAACATACAACAGTCACACTATATGCCACAAAAATGAGAAGAAAAAACAACAACAACAAAAACAAAAATAAACCTTAAACGACAACATTGAACCACACGCTAATTTTCACCGTTGATTTTTGTATTGTATGGTTTGGTTTGGCATGGATGACGATAATGATGATAATAATGTCGATTGCTGATGTTGATGGTGACGATGATGATGATGGTCGGTCGGTCGGTCGCCGTGTCTAAAACAAATGAAAATCAAAATGAACCAAACGAACCTAAAAAAAAANNCTACAAAAACATTTAGTGCAGTTAGTAACTCGCTTAAAAATATATTTCATTTTTAGACATACATACGCTTTAACTACTTAGTGTGGCATTAGCAGCAGCTGCTTTTACTAATACTCCTCTTTTAAAATATAAGGAGTGCTGAAGAGAATGCAAAACTCAAATTTTTTAGTAAGAGTCTGCTAATAATAATATTGTCTGGAATTTAGAAAAAAAAGGCTACAAAATAATCTTTAAATTAAAAAAAAAATCGCGGAAATTATGCAAATTCACTAATAGTTTATTTCCATTATCGACTCAGAATTTTTGCTATTTTTTCCGCTAGCTACTTTAATAATACTGAAATTCTAACGTTCTCTGGTGGTTCGTATATTTAGAACATATTGAATTTCCATCAAATGCTAGGTAATTTTTATTTCAGTTGTACTTCAAATCTAGTTCAGTTTTACTTAAATTCTAGTTCGGTTCTACTTTATTTCTACTTTCTTATAGTTTAGTTCTAGCTCAGTCCTTGTTAAGTTTTACTTCATTTCTAATTCCGTTCTAGTTAAGTTCTACTTTACTTTAATTTTAATTCAGTTCCAGTTCATTTCTAATTCAGTTCCAGTTCAGTTCTAACTTATTTCTAGTTCAGCTCTAATTCCGTTCTAGTTCAGTTTTACTTCATTTCTTGTGCACTTCTATTTCAGTTCAAGTTCTAGTTCATTTCCAATTCAGTTCTAGTTAAGTTCTACTCTAATTCTGGTTCAGTTCAAGTTCTAGTTCATTTCCAATTCAGTTCTAGTTAAGTTCTACTTTAATTCTGGTTCAGTTCTAGTTCTTTTCTAATTCCGTTCTACTTTAATTCTAATTCAGTTCTGGTTCAATTCCATTTTAATTCAAGCTCATTTACAATTCAGTACTACTTCATTGCTAATTCAGTTCCAGTTCAGATCTACTTTAATTCTAGTTCAGCTTTAATTCAGTTCTTCTTTAATTCTAGTTCAGCTCAAATTTAGTGCTAGTTCAGTTTTACTTCAATTCTTTTGCAGTTCTATTTCAAGTTCTAGTTTATTTCTAATTTAGTTTTAGTTAAGCTCTACTTTAATTATGGTTTTGTCTTACCTTATATCCAATTCAGTTCTACTTTAATTCTGGTTCAGTTCTACTTCAGTCCTAGTTCATTTCTAATTCAGATCTAGTTCAGTTCTGCTTTAATTCTAGTTTTCTAATTTAGTTTTAATTTAATTCTAATTCAGTTCTAGTTCATTTCTAATTCAGTTGTAATTAAGTTCCAAAATTTGAATCATCTCCTCTCCAACTCCTTTATTCTAAAAAGCTTAAGAATCTAATGAAAGTAAAACACTGCTATTTACTGTCGGATCGACCTTTTGAAAGATATATTTATAATCTGGCTTTCTTAGGTTTCTAAAATTCTTGCTGATATGAAGTATCCACATTTTAAGACAAGATATCTTTTTAACAGGGGTTTTAGTTACAATTATTTAAGGGCGAATCGTTGGGGTTCCTATGTTGTAATTTGCCTTTCACAAAGTTTAAAAGGGACAATTTTTAATACAAAAGGTTAAGATAAATATATCTTTTTTACGAAGCTCTTAGTCCATGTTCATTCACACTAAGCGACATATAGCCGCAACGCTTATTCTTTTTGTTTTTGTTATCGCTGCTACATGAGTCGCTTAGTATGAACCTGAAACTTACTAAAAATTATTTTTTAAAATTGAGCAAGAGATTGAAAGGTATTTTCAAATCCACTTATATTAAATTGTTTGAGATTTTTTTAAGTCAAAAACTATTTTGATCAGAAAAATTTCCCCATAAAAAAGTTTTGCTAAAGAAGGCCTTCCAAAAGGCGTTTAAACTTCATTAAATTCCCTATTAACATTTCTTTGCTTTTAAGTATTTGAATGGCTGTCTAGCTAAATGAGTTTGGTTTTTATTTCTTTTTGTTGGTTTTATTTTGGCTGGTTTGTTTGCTAAATGTTGCTGCTGCTGCCTGTTACTTCAACTGATACTTTGACTACTTCTGCTTGACTGACTAATGATGATAATCATGATAATGAAGTTTTTTTTTTGTAGTCACTACTTTTGCGCTATTATTGTTGTAGCAAAAGTAAAGACTTTTATTGTTGCTGTTGTTTGCTATTATTGTTTGTTATATGTATGTATGCTTATTTGGAACTCTATGGTGGCGGCATTTAATGCTGATGAATGTTAGCAGACATTGTCAGGGACGTGCTTTGCCTTTTTGCCAAATGTTAAAAAAAAACTAAATTAAAGTTGAAGAGGTTTCTTATTACTTACAATACTTTGTTGTAATATTTATTATTGTATGAGGGTATTTAAGTTTTTACATTTTGTAGATGATTTTGTTAGTTGGCCTAAACATGTTAATTTTTATTACAAATTTGTTTGGAATCTTTGTTAAAAGAGAACTAGTTATAGGCTAATTAAACTAACTAAAAAAAACATTCTGATAGTTTGGATTTTTACAAATACACAAATAATCATTTGGTTATTTTTTTCCAACATATTGCTGCTATTTTTTTCTTTTTATTTCTTTTTACGTATTTAAAAATGTTTTAGTTATTTTTTGTCACTTTTGTTTGTAGCTTGAAGTATGTAAAGAAGACGCTAACGATGATTTTTAAGTCGTTCTTCATGTCTTTATTTTTGTCAGAAGTTTTTTTTTTGTTGGAGTTTATGTTGGTTTTACTTTGAAAACTTTAAAGGCATATGAGTGTATAAAATTTGTTGTTCGTGTGTTTGTGTAAATAAACGGTCGACTGAGCTGAGGTTTAAAACAAAATAAAAAACACTTAACCAGGCATTTCCTGTTATTTAAGTTCTAAAATGGCTAAAGATTAAAAAAATAATAAGTTGCAAAAAGTAAACATTAATGTTATACAAAGTCTTACTTATTACCGATTTATTTATTAATAAATGACAAATATTTTATATTGTTACTCTCTTTGAGTATAAAGAATTTATTTTTAAATGCTTTATTTATTTTTAAATGAATTAAATTATAAACACGTTATCCTTTAATTACAATGTCTTGCCATTTTTTAAGCGTAAAAGTGTCAGTTGATAATTACCATCTATAGCAAAGTGCTACCATATTGTTAAGTTTGAAAAAAGCGAGGTATATTATAGCGTTATTTATTATTTTGAAGAGTTCTTGTTATAAAATTGGGAAAAATTATATGTTTATTTTTTATAACAGAATTTTTAAATATATATTTAATATATTTTTTGTTTTCAATTCATAACTGTTGCTTTGTTAAAATGCTTTGTCTTACATGCGTGCAAATGTAAAATATTATTAAAAATTAAAGGTTGATTTCCTTTTAAATGGGTTGATATGAAAAAAAAATTAAGTACTTTTTAATTTATTTAACCCAATATAATCAACTTTGACACCCTGTAGTTCATTTCGTATTATAAAGGGTGATTACAAAATATGTTTTCTGAAAGCTTAAGACTTAAGTAATCCTTGATAACATTACTATACATTACATACCCATATATTTAGCAATTTTGGACATGTTAACAATTTTTCCTTAGCCCCACTGTATTTTTTCGGTTAATCATTATCGTTAAATAAAAATGAAGTGTAAACTTCACGTGCTATACTTATATTTTTTTATCTTATTATTGTAATTCCGGCCATTGATAATTATGCTAATGTTGTTGCTGTTATATTAGGATTAATGGTTGGTTAGCTGACTAAATTTTAGACGCAAATCAACAGAAAGTCAGGCATAACTGAATTAAGTGTTTGTAAATGGTAAAAGACAAAAAGAGAGTAGTCTTGAGATTGGTGAGTTTTGCTAAATTGTATGTAAAAATATGCCGACACAGACGGACTCTGCATGCAAATGACAAATTTTTTTTGTCTGAAAAATATAAACCTAACTGAAACTAATATTAAGAATTTTTGTTGGAATTTTTAGGAGGATAGAAAAGAAAATTAAACTTTTCTTCTAATTTTGATAATTTTTTTCGTTATTTTTTATTTTTAATCTGCCATATGCCAATTTTTTTAAGTCCCTGTTACATTTATATAGTACATTGTTGTTAATTTTTTGTTGTTGTAATTTCTTCCTTTATTTCTCTGTTATTCACCTCTCCCCACGCACTTAA
The DNA here is from genome assembly GCA_001735545.1 of Phormia regina. Lineage (NCBI taxonomy): Eukaryota > Metazoa > Arthropoda > Insecta > Diptera > Calliphoridae > Phormia > Phormia regina. Next base: position 5,742 of record MINK01192192.1, on the reverse strand, counting down.
TATTACTCTCTTTATTTTTGTTTTCTTATATTGCTTCAACATTTTGTTTCTGTTTTCTTTATTCTTCTGTAAAGCTTAAGCTGAAACACAACACATGTCTGTCATGGTTGTTGTTATATTCTGCTTCGTATTGTTATTGGAGTGTTAGAAGGGAGTAAGGGGAGAAAACAAGTGGTGGAGATGAATTGACTAACTACAAAAGAATATTATCATTGTAATAGCAGTAGTATTTGTTGTTATTGTTAATACTTTTTGGTTTGTTTACGAATCATAGTGAGATGTTGATAATGATGTTGCTGATGCTTAAATGTCTTTTGCAAAATGCTTAAGATAATAATGTTGAAGGTGATAATGACGATGCTGATGATGATGGGTGTATGTGTTCTTTAGGTTTTATTGATGTTGTTGTAGTTTTGTTATTTTTGTTTGTAATTTTCCTTCTAATGTTTTTTTTTGTAATACGACGTGTGCGTTGGGATTTGTATTATGTTGTTGTTATTTTTCTTACATAGCTTTCTTTCTTTTTTGCTTTTACATTTAGGCTGTCTGAATTTTTCTGTCGTATGGAACCTAAAATAAACATTAATGTTTTTTACGTCTGTTTGATAGTCTTTTTAGTTAGATGTTTTGTTGTTATGCACTATATTTGCCTGTCATTATTTGTTTTATTTCATGAGGATGTAACAGAAGTAGATTTTTTACAGTTTTATTGGTTTTTCTTATTTTTTTTTTTGTTATATATCCAAAACTTTGCAGAGTGAAAAAAAGTATTTATGGAATTTTTTTCAGACAAATATTCAAACACAAAATTAAAAAAAAATTTAAATTATATTTTTTATTTTAAATTTAGTTATATTCCTGTAAAAAAATTATTTATCATTTTGTGATTTTTTACAGATTTTTTCAATTGATATTAATATTTATTTTATATATTTCACTTATTTGCATTTATTATTTTATTGTCAAAAAATTTCTGTTTTACTCTACAGTGCTTTTTTCATATTTGTTTACTTTTACTTTATGCTTATACACATACAAATTTACTTTGGCTGAAGTCCAATCAACAGTACTGAAAATAATAACAACAACCGTAAACAATAATAGGTCTTCTCAATAATAATGTGGCAAAAAAATATCCCCTCGTATATTTTATTTACACCCGCTCTTTCTTTATAATTTTGTAATATAGAGCTCCTTAATAATAACAATATAAGAAAAATCCCCCTCTCATATTTTTTTCATACTCCCACTCTTTGTATAATATTGTAAATGATAATAGTAATGTCGATAATGATGTTTTAATGATAATAATTATCTTCAGGTTCTTTTTTTATTTTCTTTTAATACTTTTTTTTGTTTGTTACTAATGTAAAAAATTTAGAATAAAGATAAATCGTCTAAAAATCATTTTGTGTTGTTCATTGTATTATAATGCCTACTTCAAAGTCTGCTTAAAGTTCCATTTCAGTCTATTCGTCATCATCAAAATCAACAACAAAAGCAGCATCAAAGACTTAACTTACAGTGTGTATTTAAAATTGTTGGTTATTTTCAGTTTTAAGCGGCTTTTATTGCCTTTAAAGTCAAAATCATTGGAAAAAAACTCTCCCTCTTTTAGTTCCCTCGTACCTTTCTCTGTTTTTAAGAATATTTTTTGTTTTTTTTAGCTGCTTACGTTAAGCTTAAGTAAAGTTTGGATATATGAGTTTTTTTTACAATTCTGCTTTTGATTTGGCAGCAGGAGGCTGTTGGTTGGATAAAAGTTTTTACTTTGAATTTTTTGTCAATTCTTTTGTGCTTAAGATTTTTTGTTTTTTGTTCTTTATTTCAACATTTCTTTCTTACACAATTTTTTTATTTTATTTATTTCTTTTAAACGAGTATAATACCAAATGTCGTATTGATTTCCATGCCGACAATGTTTTACATCAGCATAGCAGCAGCAACATACAAATTATTATCTTTTACACATCTTCATCATTATCAAAAATCATTCATTGTCTTTTTTGAATTCAGATTCATCTTTTTATCATTTTGATTTTATGTATAGCAAGAGAAAAATAATTTGTTGAAATATGCAAGTTTATTTTACTTTAAAACGTTTTTAGTGAAACACAGAGGCAGGAAATATTTTGAATTTAAAAGTAATAAAATAATTTTTAATAGAGAAGTTTTTATTAAGAAAAATAATGTTAAGTGGAAATAAAAACGTTACCAAAGTGAATAAATTGAATTAAACGATTAAATGAAATAATACAGTTAATAAAAAAGCGAGTTGAAGCACCATTTCTTTTAATAAAAAACCGTTAAATTTGTTTTAAAAAATAAATATTTTAAATTTGGAAAAAAACAGAGTAAGAGGGAGAAATATATAATATACAAAGAAAAAAAGAAACGTACATTTTTGTATATTGTGTTCGTCTTTTTAATATTTTTAAGAAATCCTTAAAAACAGTGATTTTTTCCATAAAAATAATAAAAGCAAGAGAGTGAGAGTGAAAATGTGTCTCCTTAAAAAAAAAACCGTTAAATTATGAACAATCTCTGTTTACATTTTAAACAAAATAATCACAATAAATAACGATAACGGAGTGGCCAGATTATCGATATACACAAATGCAGATAATGTGGCTACACACATAAATAAATACTATTTTAAAATAAGAATTCAATTAAAAAAAAATATATATTATTTTTAAATAAAAATGATTTTAATTTAAAATCAAGATTTTATCAAAATTCTTATTTTAAAAAAAATAAATAAATAAAATTTATAATAATTAATTATTTTAGAAGAAAAGCTAAGACAATTCATTAAAAACACACTACAAAAAGAAGAAATCCTGAAAAAAGAAACATAACCTAAAAATGTCATATTCTAAATAAAAGCACAACATGGCGAAAACAAAAAACATTCCTTAATATCTTGATAACATCTGATTTTTGAAAATAAAACATTAAACATTAAAAAACAAACTTAATTATAAAAAAAAAAACACTCAGAAAATCTCCGAAGCGATCTATCTTCTTTTTCGAAACTCACCATGGCACCCAAGAAATCCACCATTGTTTTAAATGTTGAACAATTTATACGTGACGTGGAACAACGTCCCGCTATATGGAATCGTAATTTCCATTGTAATAAAGCATTTTTAGAACAAATGTGGGATGAATTATCAGCTGAACATAAATTGCCCAGTAAGTATGATTTTAATAAAATTTTTACAATTCTTTTAAATAAATATTTTTATTATATTGTAGAAGTTGTGCTCAAAGCTAAATGGAAGGGTTTGCGAGATAATTTTCGTGTTGAATACAAACGTATACCACGATCGGATACAGGTGAATTTTTGGTAGAACCAGCTACCTTTGAATCGAAATGGATACACTATTATGCTTTGTTATTTTTGAGTAAGTAATAAGATTTTGTTCATAAATTGTGTATATCTTTAGTAATTCCTTTAAATTTGTTTTTAGCCGAACATATGCGTCATCGTGTTCCTAAAAATGAACAAGATCAGGCCTTTTATTTTGCCCAACAAAGTCAAGATTGTGAAAAAACTGTGGTTGAACCTGATTTAACAAATGGTCTCATACGTCGTATACAAGATAGTGATGAAGAATTTGATGAAGATGATGTTGAAGAGGAAGATGATGAAGTAACTGAAACTACACCACCTGCAGCTCATTCCCAGCCATTGTCAACAATGAGTACATTACCGGGTGCCATAATAAAAACAGAAGATACACGTAATTTACTTAAGAATATGGATAAGGAAGTACAAGATTTATCTAAGAAATCTTTAGACAATAATGCACAACAGTTACTAGAGGCAGCCACGAATGCACTGCAACAGCAGCAGCAGCAACAACAACAGCAATTACAGCAAGCCACCACCATATCCTCAACTACAACTGGTGTGGGTCTAAGTTTAGTAACTACAGCTCCTACGAATCCCGTAACAACAGTGGGAGTAACAGGCACATCTTTATCATCCTCAGCATCTTCGGTTTCCAGCACAACATCATCCTCCAATTCTTCATCTTGTATTTCCACACTAAATGTTTTTCAAACTACACCTCCTATAGCTCATACTACAGCTTTAGCCGTGGCAGCAACTTTGGCTTCAATGAATGGGGTCTCAGCAGTTTCGGCGGCAGCCAACTCAGCTTTCAACAATCTACCACCCTCTACATTGCCTAGTGCAATGGTTTTACCAAATACTTGTATATCTGCAGCAGCACAACAAAAAATACGTTCAGTTTCACCACCACCACTCTATAATAAAGCTCATCATCCACCTCCTAACTCCAATGGAGTAATGAGTAAAGAACGTTCTGATGATTTTCCTCTTAATGCTAGCACCTGTCTTCATGGCAGTCATGAACATTTAAATTTTACCAAACATTCTTATACTAATGGTTTAATACCAGCTTTAAAGCTTAAAAGACCTAGACTATCGGAAGATAGTAATTTTAATGGTTCCTCTACCATGGATACATCAACGCCTACACCTCTAGTACCCGAAGATGATGATTATCATTATTTATTGTCACTACATCCGTATATGAAACAATTGACTGCTGCTCAAAAGTTGCGCATACGCACTAAAATACAAAAATTAATTTTTAAGGAGTTATATAAGGAAGACTTGGAAGAGTCTAAATAAACCAAAGTCATTATTATATTTATAATAAGTTTAATTGTGTATTTATATATATTAAAAAAGAAAAATAAGATTTTGAAAATCTTTTTGTATTTAATTTTAAGTTTTTTTCTTAATGTAAACTAATAACTAATAACTTTTGTAAATATTTAAAATTTAAGGCGTTTTCTAAAAAGGGAAATTTTAGTCTGGTCTATCGATTGCACTATTAATCTAAATAGTATTCTTTAGATCCAGGGCATTATTACAAAATTGTTACTTTTTTATATGGCAACATTTTTTTTTTGTTTCATTGTTTATGCTAAGAAAATGCCTTTGAATAGTTGCTCTTTAAACATTTACTTTAAGTTAAATCTCAGCATTTATTTATTATTTTTTTTCTTTTCCAAATAAAATGTTTAATTTTCTTTTTTTTATGGGAAAATTCAAATTATTTTAAAACTATTTTAAAGCATTTATTTAGTATTATTCAATTATTGTATAATTGACTTTAAAAAAAAAATATATAAAATGTACATGAATAAAAATTTGCAGAATTTATTGATGGATTTATGTTGTAAATTTAAAAAAATGGAGTTTTATTTCTGAAATAATACAGTGGTTGACAATACAATGGAAACTTTTTTGAAATATTAAACAAATATGATAATAAAAATCAAAATAAAAAGTATTCAGTATTGCGGTATTGACAAAACAATGAAAACTTTTAAACTCCAGTAATAAAGAAGACTAAATCAAAAAGAATATTAAGAAAATCGATGTAAAAGGCATCAATATTTGTTTTATTCTGATAATTATTCCTAACTTCTTTTTGTAATCTTTACGTATAATAATTAATTAAAATCCACGCAAATTGTTAACGAAAATGGCTAAAGTCAAAATTTCTGCAGATTTTAAAATTAAAATTATAAATGATTTTAGTGTTGGTTCAAAACAAAAAAAAACTATCTGTGATAAATATTCAATAATTAAGTCAACAGTTTTGAAAATTATAAAAAAAAATTGTCGTAAGGCAGGTGAAAACTCAACATCTTGGAGGAAGACCTCGTAAAACTACACAAAGACAGGATAATCT
>MINK01192191.1:17730-30963 GCA_001735545.1 Phormia regina | reverse complement strand
AGTACTGATGTACAAATACTTTTGTCCCAAAGATTTTTACTTAAATTGTACTTTTTTAACAATGTGTTATATATTAATTTATTTTTTTATCAAATAATTCAATAAAAATGGACCTGAATTAAAACTACATATAATAATTTTTTTTCATTATAAATTATTGAAAATATACGAAATGCATGGGGTGTACAAATAGTTTTGTCCCTAACTGTATATAAAATTCAATAATTTGGGAACTGTTGATCTTAGAGTTTTGATTGTTTTTTTTTTTTTGGTTTTTTTTCTTAATTGATATTATACTACAGATCACAGAAAAATATAATTCATGAACTCGTAGACCTTTTTTTGGTAATCCTTCCATTTAAGATTTGATAGTTGTTTCAGTCACTGGTCTTAGCTTTGGACAATTTACAGGATTGATTTATCCTGGTGCAAAAACTATGTTATTGTTTTGGTGGCCAGAGTTCAGAGCTTATTTACATAGTAATAAGATTCCTAATCTGTCCAAAAATATTTAGATATTATTTTTTCGAACATTCCTTGACGTATTTTTTGTTATTTATAAAGTCCACTGTAACAAATGCATAAATGCCGCAACTGGATAAATCTTGCAAAACCAGGAACTCTATACAAAATTTCATTAGCTTTTCAATCTTAAATTTAACTTCAACATTATCCTCGAGCATCAGCAAAATTAAAATTTTAACCCGGAGGCTGAAAAAAAACTGGCAGTGTATGTATGAAATTTGATTTTAATTTCCGTACCCTATTCTTAGCTTCTAAATTTTTTGCAGCATTCTGTCTGGATTTGTTTGATTTTATTTCATTAAAAAAATTATTGATTTTACAAATTTTGTTATTGAATACGAAAAAAGGGGTTGTTCACGATATGATGGTTATCAGGTTATGCGATTATATAGTAATATTAAAAACAACAAAATCAATTACTTGATTCAATTTTTATTAATTTTCAACACTACATATAATCAAATAATCACATAATCTCTAGGCCCCTTTAGACGATAAAATTTATCTGATGATTAAAACATTTCAAAGGGTATTGAACACGACAGTCGTACGATTGTTGAAAGAAAATCAAAAATTTTTGATATTTTGTTTGGTTCGATAATAAGTTGTACAGTAAAATTACCAGTCGTACAATTTACTAATTAAAATATTGGTTGGTTATACTTTGAAATGAATTTTTCCGTTTTTAATATAACCACATAATCACATAACCTTATAACCCTTCTATAGTGTAATTGAAATTCACTTAAAACATGGTGTTTTCCACATTATATGGGAATCGATAAAAATCACAGACTTAGACATATATTTTGTTAAAAAATCTTGGACTTATTTAAAAGTGTGTGATTTACAGCAAAAATTAATTGTGAAGCTTGAAACCAAAGACAAGAAGTGTAAAGATATAATGAAATTTTATTAATTTAAGAAATATTTTAATTTTTTCTGTAATTAATTATTCCAAATTTATTATTTTAAATAAAACACTGACAGAATTAATCATTATTTTAAAATTTATCATATTCAAAAAAAGTGCCACCCTACTGTAAACTTTAATATGAAGCTGCTCTCACATTTCTACCAAAAAAGTTAAATATATTTTCATTTGTCATAAAATACTATTTAACTAATTAAAATATGTAGTTTTACTATTTAAGTCGTTTTTTTATATCTTCAGTTAGAAAAAAGAAAATCTTGTGTTAAAGTATTTAAAAAACTAAAAAAAATATCATTAATCATTTTTACAAACGTCAAGTATTATTCGTAAAATAAAACAAGTAGAAACTTAATGATGTATTTTTCTTTCACCGAAAATATATGTTTCAAATTTATGGCACATTAAAAAAAAACACATATTTTCTATTTTTAACAAATTTAGAATTTTGTATGTCAAATTGTCTAGTATGCGTAATAGTGTTTAAAAAAAACAGTTTAAAAAAACCGCTTTAATTTAACACTTAAAGAAAAAATTGGAAAATATTAGCAGAGACTAAAGATAAGTACCCACTAAAATAAGACATGTCGGTAAATTCAAATGATTAATTTTACTTTCTATTAACTTCCTCAAAAATTTAAAGATGTAATAAGTCCAACATAATTATTAACATTATTAAACAAGCGGCCCATTGTAAAAAAAGCATTTTAGTATGAAAAAAATAATAATAATAACAAATTTTAATTTTTATATTTTATTACAGCATCATCGTCATTATTATAATCATCATCATCTGGGTCTTCGTCATTTTCTTTATTGCCCATTGTATTAAAAAGTTTAATAACCTCCAGTTACGAGTGTAACACCATGATTTTATCAATATGTAGATAAGTAAACAAGCAATTGTTTAAAAATATACATTTTTTTTAAACTCTTAATAAATTTATTTACACGTACATATCTTGTTCACCTACATATTTTACTATTTTGTCGGTGCCATAAAAGTTGCATTGACTTTGTAACTTTTGAAAAGATTTTTACTTTGTATTTGGTATAAAAAAAAGTAAATATTATACAATTATTATTATTTTTCTTTTTTAACTACAAAAATTCATTGTCTTTTATTATTTTTGTGGGTTTTAATAAACACTTGTATGATTGTCTTAATTTTATTTACCGTTTTGTATGGATTTATTTGATTTTTTGTTTTAATTTTGAATGACTTTTTTTGTTTAACAACATGATTTTGCATCTTTTTTTTTTTGTTTGTTTTTGGGATGTATTTAAATGTTGAAAAACAAGTGTGGGAATTAACGGAATTTAAAAAAAAAAATATTATTATTATTAAGCTCATCTGAATTCCATAATTTTGTTTAAAAATCATTCCATATTCGGAAAAACCTACACTTTTTATTATATATTAAATTTTGTAGTCACCCTGTAATAATATCATTTAATGTATATATGTATCAAAATTGATTATCTCGAGTTTTTAAATAAATTAATTGTAATTTATAAATCTCTGATTTCAAAGAATTTTATATTTATGTAAAGTGTTTTTTAAAATACAGTAAAGAAACTACGCACAGTGATCTCAAATTGTTTTTTTTTTTTTGGAAATAATTTAGTAACTTTAGAACTACTGGATGTATTTGAATGAAAGTTAACATGGACAATTCAGAGGTGTACGGTAATTTGGAGGAGGACAGGTTCGAATCGGGTTTTGGAGGATGATGGGTGGACCTCCAGAGTATGTCACCTCAAGTATGAAATAAAAAAACGCCAAAACTTCATTTATGATTTGATTAAAATTCCTTATAATTCTTTTACTTTTAGAAATATTGGGACCAAAGTAAAATTTTGGACATATTTTTTTAGCTTGGCGGGCGCAATTTATGTCTAAAATATTCTCTATATTCTATGCAAAATTCTAAACAATTTTTGTGCAAGGATCATATACCTATGTGGTTCAGATAAAAAGTTATATTATTTTGAATTAGAAAATTTGAAAAAAAAATTGTGATTTTTTTCAAAAAGGTACACATCCGAATTTTGGTACACATAGGCAATGGTGTAGGGTATCATATGGTCGGTCTTGACCGACTATACCTTCTTCTCTCGTTTTTATTGTTATTTTCAGTGGATGTATATTTAACGAAAAAATATTTTATTTGATCCTCGTTACCATATGAATTAAAATATTATTATTAATCTTTATTGGTAAATAAAAGCAAAATAAATTTAAAATAATTTGATTTTATAAATTTAGTTTTGAGTCATTTACTTTAACACCCGTTTCACTTCATAACTTTTTTCGAAGCAATATTTATCTTTTTTTTTAATTTTTTACATTTATTTTATATGATAACCATGTTGATTTGTTGTGAGTTTGATCGAAATGAGAGACGAACAAGATGTCCGTGCTTTAAATTATTAAACAATTTTAAAAAAATCCAAATTGGTCCTACAAATAATTGGCCAAAGTATTAATTAGTATCAGGAGAAATCGACCATTGATAGGAAACATAGTTCGGAAAGATGAAAGGTCTACGTGATAATTTGAATTCTAAAATAATTGAATCCATGTTGGAAAGAATTCCGAACATATCTGATAGAATAACAACAATGTTTACTCAGTACACAGATTATTTGGTACGAAAAGTTAATGCTAATGCGTAGTTGAAATCATATTATGTTCAAAAAGTTCAAGACTGGAATGCTGCAATTAAAATTTAGAACCAAGAATAGGGCACGGATCTAATAATCTATTAAAATTTCATACAAAAATACTCATCTTCTAAAATGCAGGACAAAACGTATATATAGACAGATTATTTGCAGATTCCTGGTCAAAATTTGTATGTTGATGATGTACGACGATATGTTAAGTTTAGAAACGAAAAGCTGTCGAAATTTTATGCAGTTGCAAAAAAGAAGCAAGTTTCTAGTTACAATGTTTGCAAAAAAATATATTTTTCCTTTCATAAGAGAGCACATTGGGTCTACATATTTTTGGTACGATTTGTCGTCATGTTACTACCTAAGGAGTCCAAGAGTGATACCAAAACAATTACACAGTTTTTGTATCAAGTAATGTCAATTCTCTTAATTATCCGGAGTTAAGACCAGTGAAGATATGTTGGACTATTGTGAAAAGAGGATTGTAGAGGACCAAAGAGATGTTCCAAAATATAGAAGTTTTTAAAAGAAGATGGTCAGACAGTTTCAAAGTGACAGAAACAACTATCAAATCTCAAATTAAAGATTTACCCGAAAAGGTCCACAAGTTCATAAATAGTGGTTAGAAGAATAAAAATTATATTTTTCTATGATCTGTACTATCATCAACCGTTTCCAACTTTTTAAATTTTATATATGTAAGACTTCTTCAATCACACTCCTTATATGTTTTTTACAATAATATATCTTAAGGAATAATTTAAACAATTTTCAAAAAGAAATGTAGTTAAATTAGGAATTTGCACATTTGTTGATAAATTGTTGAGTTAAAATATTTAGTATATTTCCTGCTAAAAATATATTGAAATGTTGATGAAGAATATTTTACATTGTTGTCCCTTTGAACTTCTACCACGACAACTGTAATAAAAGCCTTGAGGGTATCCTGTTGGAATGTTACATTCGTTGGAATATATTTCACCGATGTATACTTTGAATGATCGATTAGCCAAGAAACATTTAATTAACCCTACGGTGGGAAGATCAAGACCTAAAGTGAATAATTTGTGTATAATGCCAGACTGAATCAAATGCTGACTTTATATCTATTGTTGGCTGTTGACTTACACACGCTGAAATTTTCTTTTTTAAAAAATAAGTTGTTGAGTGGAATTATGTTCAGATCTAAACCCAAATTATTGGATTGGGATGAATTAAAATATTAATAGCCGTGTGCAAAAATAATAATAATGTATGTTTGATAAAGGTTTACAAACTTTTTGTATGTAAATTTCCATAAGAAAATCATATATTATTATTTTGCATACGGCTCTAAATTTTTGTATGGGATAAATATAAAAGCAGTTCTTTGTCAATATTTTGAAAGAACTAACTAGAAGTCCGATTTCTACAAAAAAAAAAAAAATCCATATGAGAAGATTCACCATTCTCTACTCCATCGGATTTAAGCTTTGGGATTGTAGAAAAAATAAACAAAAATGACAATTTTCATAAAACGTGGATGAAATTGGAAAGGATGTGTACATTGACCGCTTATTGGAATTTTTTAATTTTTTTTTTTAAAAAAAAGGTTTAATTTAAAGAGAAAAGAGTGCTCACTCTCTTTCTAATTAAAAATCATTTATATTTGAACTCGGTAAAGATTTTGAATTCAAATTTTCTTTATTCGATAGTTAATTTTCTTTAATTAGCTAGAAAAAATTGCAAAATTGAGGCACTTAAAATATCAAAAGTAAATAACTCGAAAATTATAAAAGATAAATCGCACATATAAGCATGTTTTTGCAGGCCTACAAGGATTTATAAAAATAAATAAGAATTTGATATAGCAAAGGTACACTCCTCTGCTACGCCTATACCAAATTTCATGCAGATCCTACTAACTGGAGTGATAATCTAAATTAATTTATTATAGTTCTTGTTTTAACATCTATGGCTTCAGAAATTCAGTTCTTGTAATGAAATCTAAGTAATAATATTGGGAAGGGACTTTTCAGAAATATAAATCGGACTTGAAATAATTACATACTCGAAGTCAACAATTTTCGTACTTTTACAGGATGACTACAAAACGATGTTTCTTAAAACTTAATTCCTTCTGGGACCTCATATCATTTTGTGTCGTAGGTACACAAAATGATAATGATAAAGATATATAACTTTCATCTATTCTAGTTTAAGACTATTACATATGGAAGACGTGAAACAAAATACGAAACTCTTTCTTTAATAAAGAAATTATAATTTTATGTTTTATAAAATAATTTCCAATAATTTATAATTAATAATATTTTTTACTACTTTCAGTTTATATTCAATTATTGCGCCAAATACTTTAAGACCAAATTCACAGTATCATGTAGCCGTAAGTATACACAAAGCGCCAGAACCGGCCAAAGTAAAAGTCGGTATAATCGGCAGTACATATAGTGACTTTAAAACAGTTGAAGTCAGACCATATTCAACTGAAATGGTACATTTTGAGGTGAGTTTTACAAATAAAATCAATTAAAATTCTCCACTATGCGTTTTTCCTCTCTCTCTCTCTCTCTCTCTCTCTCTCTCTCTAGATACCCTCCTTAAAAAGAGATCGTTATAATCTTACCGCTGAGGGTTTATCGGGCATACGTTTCACTAATGAGACTCAATTGAATTTTGATGCTAAACAATTTACGGTTATGGTGCAATCAGATAAGGCAATTTATAAACCTCAAGATATTGTTCACTATCGTGTCTTGATAATGGATGCCAATTTAAAACCGGCTTTAAATTATGGAAGTGTACATATCTCCATTAGAGATGGTGGTAACAATTTTATACGCAAATATAAAAATGTAAAATTAACTAGTGGAGTATTTGCAAATGATCTACAGTTATCAGATTATCCGAAATTTGGTGAATGGTCAGTAGAAGTTGAGGTGATGGATGAAACGTATAAGAGAACATTTGAAGTGGTTGAATATATATTGCCTAAATTTGTAGTGGACATTGATACAGATAAGCATGTCATCTATAAAGATGGTAAAATTAGGGCCACAGTAAAAGCTTAGTAAGTTATTTCACTATTCGGAAATTTAAAAATACTTTTTATAATGATTTTTTTAATAATTTCAGCTATGATTTTGGTAAACCTATTGTAGGTGAAGCTACTCTTTCTATATATCCCACCTTTTTTGGTTCTTTGCAACCTTTTGTTAATGATTTAATTACCCGTAAAGTAGTACCTATAGATGGTAGCGCATATTTTGAATTTGATATTAAAGATGAACTGAAATTAAAAGAAGACTATGAACGTGAATATTTATTGGATGCTTTAGTAGAGGAAACATCCACTAGTTCTGTACAAAATTTCTCAACTGTGATAACTGTCCATCTGGATCCATATCGTGTAGAGGCAATTAAATTACCTAGTAATTATATACCAGGTGTGCCATTTGAAGTTTCGGTAAGTGAAAGGAATGATTAATTGCACAAGAACATTTTGTTATTATTTAAAATTATTATTTATAAATAGGCCAAAGTTTTGCGTAATGATGGTGCTACAATGAAAGACTTTAAACCCGATTTGACGGCTTATTTAACAAATGTCTATGGCAGCAGTGAAATGTATAATAAGACGGTGTACACATTGGATACTCGTTCTGAAGTTAAAATGAAATTTACAGTTCCTGTTGGAGATAAGGATGAATATCATTCAGTTATTGTGGGTTTTTATAATTTGATGGTAGTTAAATATTTTATTATTTCTTTCAATTCAAATTTCAGGTGGATTATCAAGGCATTATTACTGATATTGGTAAAGTACCACGTAAACATTTGCATAGCAAGAATTTCATCACAGCCAAGGTTTTAAACGACAGGTGAGCTATTAATATTGATTAAATGTAATAATCTCCATTTCGATAAAAGTTTCTTTTGTCACATGAAAGAACCATTATTAATTATTTTTTAAGCTTTCATAACAAAAAAAGGAGAATTTGCGAAAACATTTAATTTATTATTATATTTTTAAGAAAATTGAAAATAAATAATTGTAGGCTTTGCTCTGTGAAGACGCGTTCTATACACTTTCAGAAAGAAACATCTATAACATATTTCCATTCCATAAACTAATCGAACTTAGACATGATCGTCTCCATAACTTCGATTATATTACAATTAATTATTTAATACAAATATTCACATGAATGTAATAAATTTTCGATTAATTTCAGACCCATGATAAATCAAGAAATTACCATTGCTGTACGTTGCAGCGAACCCATGAAATATTTTATTTATCAAATTGTTGGACGTGGCGATATTTTGCTCTCGCGCTCTGTAGATGTAAGTGTAAAATTCATTAAATATTTCTTTAATCAATTATAACTGATATACACTTTTTAGGTTGCTGATAACTCATATCATACTTTCAAATTCCTTTCGACATTTGCCATGATGCCCCGAGCAAAACTTTTAGTTTATATGGTGATCAACGGTGAATTTGTTTACGATGAACAGGTCATACAATTCGAGGAGAATCTTTTAAATAATGTACAAATTGAAGCTCCCTTAAAGGCGCCACCAGGACAAGATATTGACATAACAATTAATTCGAAACCTTATAATTATATTGGTCTCATGGTGGTCGATCAAAATGCTTTAAATATTCGTAAAGGTAAGTACTATTATCCTAAACTCAATTTAAAATCTATGAATAATTCTATATTTTAAAATGTTAAACTCTTTTTTTAGGCAACGATCTTTCAACTTCCAATCTAATGAGAGCCCTTAATCAATACGAACTTAACGATTTTAATACACCTATTGGATCACCCGGTAAAGAATCTGGAGTTATAACAATGTCTAATACCGATTTTATAATTGAAAAAGAACCCGAAACAACACCAGCTCTGGGAAGAGCTATAAATGAAGATGAACATAAACTAACAACAATACGTAAAACTGATATTGGTCCAGCTCATGCTATTGAAACTAATACTTTAGCGCCCGGCAAAGGACGTTATGCATTTTCCTATACACCCAAACCATTTTGGCATAATCCACGTATACATGTTATGCATCCACCTGCAGATACCTGGCTATTTATGAACGTATCAGCCGGTAGTGAGGGTAAAACAACAATACATAGAAGATTGCCAAGTTCCATGACATCATGGGTGGTAACAGCATTTGCTTTGGATCCAGTACAGGGTATAGGCTTAACGACACCCTCCAAAATGATGCAAACTTTTAAAGATTTTTATATAACATCAGAATTGCCTTATTCGATAAGAATTGGTTAGTGCAGATAATATTTAAACTAAATATTAAGACAAAATTTTAACATTTTACTTGAATAATATATTAAGGTGAAACCATTGCTGTACCTTTTGTGGTCTTCAACAACAAGGACAGTGATTTGGATGTTGATGTTACTTTATACAATACAGCCCAAGAATTTGACTTTCCTCAAATTGATAGCAAGGCCCAACCAAAACCTAGTAAGTTTTATAATCAATAAACGTTAATAAATCATTCATTATTTTTATTACATTTCAGAAATTGAACTTTATAGCCGTCGATCAGCAAGAGTCCTAGCCAAATCTTCTAAATCGGTAGCTTTCATTATTACGCCTAAACGAGTGGGTCCTATAACAATCAAAGCTGTAGCTTCTAATCAATTGGCTGGTGATTCTGTAGAATCTATTTTATTGGTAGAACATCCAGGGGCTACAGAAATTGTTAATAAGGGTTTCCTATTCGAAATGGGTTCAAGCATTCAACGTAAGGCTAATGTTTCTATACGTATTCCTCGTAATTCTATAGCCGATTCTGCTAAAATTGAAATATCCGCTGTGGGTGATGTTGTTGGTAGTATATTGGGTAATTTGGAAAATTTAATTCGTCTACCATCAGGTTGTGGAGAACAAACAATGATACAATTTATGCCCAACTTAATGGTGCTTAAATATTTGCAGGTATAGTCAAATTTATATT
The DNA here is from genome assembly GCA_001735545.1 of Phormia regina. Taxonomy (NCBI): domain Eukaryota; kingdom Metazoa; phylum Arthropoda; class Insecta; order Diptera; family Calliphoridae; genus Phormia; species Phormia regina. The sequence continues at coordinate 20,828 of MINK01192191.1, read as the reverse complement.
TCAAAATGTAATTTAAATTATCAAAGAAATCAAAATAGAAAAAATATTTATTTAAAACTTTGTAATAAACTATTCCTAACTTCAGCGCACTCGTCAACTATCACCATCCATAGAAATGCGTGCTAAAAAGAATCTTGAATTAGGTTATCAACGTCTGCTCTATTATCGCCATAAAAACGGTGGTTTTAGTGCTTTTGGTTTAGATGAAGAGAAAAGTTCAACATGGTTAACAGCATATGTGGCAAAAGCTTTTCGCATGGCCAGTGAATTTATACAAATCGATGATGAAGTCATAATGACTGCGCTAAACTATGTTGTTGGTAAACAGCAGGGTAATGGAGGCTTCGAAGAACAAGGAGATATATTCGAACAATTTGATGATCAAAATTTAAGCTTGAGTGCTTTTGTAACACTTGCGCTAATGGAAAATGTGGTAAGTTAATTTCTACTTTACTTTTGAACAAGTTTTCTTAACACATCATTTCCAGAATGCCTATCCGGAATATAAAAATAATATCAATAAAGCTTTGGACTTTATAACACGCACTTTAGATGGTTCAGATAATTTGCATGCCATGGCCATTGGTACTTATGTGCTGGCTAAGTCCAATCATGACGCCAAGGTTTCATTTGTACAAAGACTAGATGCTATGGCTGTAAATGAGGGTAACATTGATATCCCCTGCACCCCTTTCATAATGAAATCTTATACATTTTTTATTTTCCTTTAGATGGCCTAAAATGGTGGAATAAAACTGCTCCACCCACTGAAACTTTGTCACCCTGGTATAATTTAACAAGAAGCGTTAATATCGAAATTTCCTCTTATGCTGCATTAGCACTCTTAGAGAATAATTTAATTGGTGATGCTTTACCCGTTTTGAAATGGTTAATGAATCAACGTAATGATTTGGGCGGTTTTGTAAGCTCTCAAGATTCTGTAGTTGGTTTGCAGGCATTAGTTGCTTTCGCCGAGAGATTTTCAAGTCAAGCTAATAATTTGCAATTGTTATTCAATTATGGTCAAAATGCTGAAACAGTATTAAATGTGAATGCACAAAATTCATTGGTTTTACAAACAATTGAGGTGGGTATATAAAGAGCGTTCGTTGGTGGTGTTTTGTTATTAATATAATAAAAATTGATTTCATTTTACAGTTGCCTAATAATTTGAAAAACCTAACAGTTTCGGCCAGTGGTAATGGTTTGGCTTTGGCTCAAGTTACTTATCGTTATAATACCAATGTGACAAGTGCATGGCCTCGTTTTGTTTTGGATCCAACGGTGAATAGAAATTCTCATTCGGATTATTTACATTTATCAGCGTGTGCCAGGTAAATAACTCGAGTAATAATAGAAACAGCTTTACCGCCAGTATGTTAAAAGAAAATTACGTTCATAATTATCCTAAATTTCACAATTAAATTGAAATTTTAAAATTCCTAAAAATAAAATGATTTCATACAGAAGTCTAAAATATTATTTTTTTTTAATAATTCCTTATTCTTTTCAGTTTTATACCAGCTGAAGGGGATTCAAATCGTTCTAATATGGCAGTTATGGAAATCTATCTACCCAGTGGTTTTGTAGTTGATACCGATACATTACCAACTCTAGAGTCCAGTGAAAGAATTAAGGTTGAAATACATTAAATAAACCCTACTTGATAGTAAATATTTAATATATCATTTATTGCAGAAAGTTGAAACACAAAAACGTAATACCGTTGTAATTATTTATTTCGATTATTTGGATCGCAGAGAAGTATGTCCTACCTTACATGCCTACAAAGTGGTTAAGGTAACAAATCACAAGCCTGTACCAGTAATAATGTATGATTATTATGATAATGGTAAGAAAAACAAATTGTATAAATAGAAAAGAACCTTTTACTTACCAATATTTATTGTTATTTTCCTGTAGTACGAAGAGCTCGACAGTTTTATAGAGCTCCTAAATCTCAAATATGCGATATTTGTGAACATGCCAATTGTGGAGAATTATGTGAAAAGGCAGAAAAGCGTGAATCTCGTAGATTAGATGCAGATACCAATATATTACTGGGGGGACGCAGTGCAAGTAGTTTTATGGCTGTAAATACAATATTAACGTTGTTAGTTTTTGTATTATTCAAAATAATAAATTGATATTATACTCACCATTTAAACAGGGGGTTAATTAGCAATTCAGGTTAACCCCCGTAACCGTCCCTTATCAAAAAGCTTTAACAATCAATAACTAACTAATTTGATATTATATAATAAACCGTTATGTAGGTATATATTTAAAATATGTATTTAAAGAGAAAATTTTGTACAATTAAATGAAATCGAATGTAAAATATGTTAAAAATCTTAAAACGAATGAAACAATGTAAGAATAAACATTTATAAGACGTTATTAAAATATTAATTAAAAAAAGACTAAAAATATTTAATATTAACTAATATTACATTAAGTTATTATTTAATAATTATAAAAATGTGCGAAAATTATTAAATTGAAATAAAAAAAAATCATGCAAAAAATGTAGTTTATAAGTGTAAAATATGCTTTTTTTTGCTAATAAATATAAATTTAACAAGACTAAAACTTAATTTATAGACTTTTTAATTAATTTATTTTTTAAGAATTATTTTCTCTTTGGCTTTTTACTTTCCATTAGACTCATTATAGTTTTACGTAACTCTTCGGTTTCACTTAATTCCAGTTCATAGTTGCGTATTTGTTCATTCTTTTCTTGCAATTGTGATTCTAGTACAGTTATGACCCCATCTGATTTCTTTTTAGCTTCCTTTTGCTCTTCTAAGGCCTTTTGTGTTTTTGCTAAATCACGTTCTTTCTCTTCGATGTGTCGCACTTTTTCTTTGATGTCCACTTCAAAGGCCGCTATAGTCTTTTTCAGTTTATCTATTCGAGAACTCTGAAAAGATGTTAATGTTTGAAATTTTGTGAATAAGTGTTTTGTTAAAATTATTGGAAAAATATAAAGCTGGTCAAGCCCGACCGCGTGATATACACAGAGAAAACAGATTCGTTGTGGCAACCGAATTTTTCGCCAATCGAATATTGTCGGTTACGAGCACTATTTTACAATT
>MINK01192191.1:3066-17609 GCA_001735545.1 Phormia regina | reverse complement strand
CGGTTGTGATTATTGTATAATATTATAGTGTACACGTAACTGTTTTAAAAATTGAATTTGGATTATTGATAAATAAAATTTATAAACTATTGTGAATGAAAATAAAATTTGGTTTAGAAATTTGCTTTATTGGAAAAAATACAAAATTTATATTGAAGAATACAAAAATTAAATTGAAGTATGTGGTATGTTAAATATAAAGCATCACTTATTTTCAAAATACCTATAAAAGCAGCATTTTATTTTCCACTATTTGGGTCACAATTTCATATGGTTGAAGCAGTATTATGCGCAAGGATATGTAGCTCTCCAAAATAACTAAATGGCGTGAACATATAATAAAAAGTTTTCTTTTGTATCTGCAATAAATGTTCATAATTTATTAATTATGATTTCTTTTGAAATATATAAAAATTAAACTCGATTACCTTTATTTTATATCTTTAAGAAGCAGGGAACGGTACAAAAAAATAAACTTTTTGTCACTTGGTAGCCAGTACGGAAGAGCAAAAACTTATTTCCCCTCAGCCTTTCAAAGTTTAAAATTGTATTAGTTGTATTATTTTTATAAAACTTTTCCACTAAAGGTATATCTATCAGGCCGGTGGCACTTTCTACATACATATGCACTTACGTAAATAAAATTCATTTAACCTTTAATTAATATTTTAATATTGTTCAAAACGAAATTTTTTATTTTAAAATTTCTTATGTACACGTCAAAACTTAATTAATTAATTAACGATTGTGCGCCCCGAATTTCATTTTTTTTTAAATTCAAACAGAATTGTTTCATTAGTTATCATAAAAAACAAACGTTAGGAACAACCAATATTTGGTAACAAGACGTTAATATTATATTTAAATTCCATCGACACTTTCAATTTATGAATAAATAAAGAAAACAATTTTCGTAATCAAATTCACCATGATAGGAACCATTATTTCATCACAAGTAGGTGCAAAGTATTGGTTGTATGGAATATCATCTGTACTTTGCATTTTTTAACTTCTACTATTAAATATCAAGTGCTATTATAAAATATTTGTTTTCGTAATCGTTTTCCAATCAATTCTTTTTTTGTGTGTACTGTATATCCAAACTCGTGTGGGAGACTTATATTACACCTGTGGCGGGTTGTGGCTTCACCAAGTGTAAAATATTGATACTAATGTTTATATGACTTTATGAAGTTTTGGGTGATTTTCGAAGTGGGAAATTGTGAACCGATCTTTACATAATTTTGTACAATGATTTATATTTATAATCAAATATTAACTTTATACTAACATTCTTATGGGAACTATGGTCAGTTGGGGATCGATTTTTATGAAATTTCGTACAAAAATACATATAATAATTTTTTAGGAACTTAGGTTTTTGAAAACTGAATTTCATAAATATTGTTATAATCTGTGGTGTGGGGTAAAAAAAAACTTCAAAAAAATAGTAACACTAATTAATGTGTTTAATGTGTTTAGGACAAACCTAAACACATAGAAGCATAAATTTACATAGGAAAGAAAAGAGATAAATACAAGGTTAAACCCAATTGGGTATCTGAGTTAACCATTTCTTTAAATAACCCAAGTTAGGCAAACTATGCTCAAGGCTATACTAAGAGAAAATTTATTTTTAATCATAAAAATACTAATCAAAAAAATTTCAAAAATTATAGAAATATTTTATCAATTGATTAAATTGTATTGTTAACAACTTTATAGTTTTCTTATTTAGTTATTTAACTACATTTATCATCAAAAAATATCTCTCAGAATATGTTTCCAATATCGTAATTGTGTATGTAACTGTACGAGTGTTTTAATTTTGAACAAAATCATTTGTTTTGAAGTAAATAATTTACGAAACATCGACGAAAACATATTTTTAAGTAGAAGAAATATTACGAGGGAACAAAATGTTCGTAATAAGAGTATATAAGTTAAAACATACCAAGATTCATTGCCATATAAATACGTAGAGACCATAAAATTCTAAACGTGTAACTTATTTTAATTTCTACCTAACCTTATTAAAAAAAACAGGTACCCCTCCATAAAAAATCCCAAAGAATATTAAGCTTTTTAAATTTAAAAAATATAGTTTATTAAATTTTTTTTAAAGCATAAATGAAAATCATAAAAATCTTTAAAAATTACCACTTAACAAATGATCATCATATATATTTGCATATCTAATGCCTGAAGCAGGTTTACGAAATTCCAAAATCGTAGCGGGCGGTACATTTATAGATGTTTTTGAGGCTTGATTTAAACGGCGACGATGTAAAATGAATAAAATACCCAAAAGCATTAATATTAAAACAAAAATAAGTGGTATTATATACGTCATAGGTGAAGCTTTTTGTACAATATCATTGTTAGATGAAGTGCTTGAAGGATTGATTTGCATATCATTGCTGGTTTGTGGTTTATTGGTGGTAGATGATATCACATAAGCGGGGGTTGTAGAAAATGTTGTTGTAGCAATTGCTCTTGTGGAAATAGTTGAAGTAGCATAGGTGTTTATAAAACGGGTGGTTAAGGAATTAAAAGTGGGCAATGATGACATAACAGTTGCTAGAACTTCATTATTTATTATAGGTTTCTGAGTAGTGGGTAAATTAACAAGAGCTGTTTTCAGGAAACCAGTTTGAGAACATGAACATCTTAGGAATTTACCCATAACCAAAGATTTACAAGGCTCTGGAGACCAAGGTGCGGTATAGGATGATTTCATAAGACATTTGTTGACATGTTGCTCCAGAGGATAGATATCCAGCTGTACATTTGAGGGAGCTTTGTTGAGTTCTGCTAACTTTATTTCTTGTATCTCAGATGTGCTAACAATCTCATAGATATTGTACTCGATTAAAGATATATCATCTTGTAAATTCTCCTTAAAGTTGTAGGATTTGATAATTAAGCAATATTTAGCTTGAGGTTTTATGAAATTCATATTAATGGTTTTAAATTGCAGTATTAATTTATCAAAAACATTTTCATTTATTTGTGTAGTGTGTTGTTGCAAAAAGTCTCCTTGTAATTTTTTTAAAGTCAAGGATACAAGAGATGATTTTAAAGACTCTTGACTAACATTCTCATTTAAGCACATCTTTTTAGCCAAATTTGTTATTTTTCCAATAAAGTTCTGTAAAGCATGGGCTGAATATTCTTCAGATTTTAATAAATCTTCTAATAAAGTTAATTGAGTTTTGGTATATAACTCCTGTGAATGATTAACAATCCTTTTCCGTCTAGAACTGGAACGTTTGAAACGTGCTTCTTTTTGTAAATCAGCATTTGGGTCGGTAAAGTCCATTAGGTTTTCAAGAATTTCTAATAGTTTTTCTAACATTTCTTTATTCATTAAATGAGTATAATCTAAAATTTCCTTACATTTAACAACAAATATCAATTTAGAATCTGAACTAATATAGATTTTATTTTCAGGCTGCTCTAGAAGTTTGTCAATTTCTTTGTTTACTGATATTTTAAGGAAATCTTGCCATTTTTCATACAATAGAGATTGAGAGTTTTTCAATGTTATGGTAGCCATAATAAGGTAATTAAAAGCATCTTGAAAATCAGTTCTCATAAAAAGACCATTAACTTTTTGTTCATAGGCTTTATAGTCATGATCATTGAATTCTTCATAATTTATTGTTATTTCGGTATCATTTCGAATAGTACTACAAGCCTGACGTATATCACAAATTTCGACAGTTATTTGTAGGGGAGTAAGCGTAAGAGGCAATATAGTTTCCCATGTTTTGTATTGAAAATATTTACCAAATGATAACACAAAGTTATCCATAGTAATCTTTAATTCATAGCTAACGGGAGAATCCAAAAGTAAATCTTTAGCTTCTTGAGAATTTATATTGAATATAGTTTTCAAGGCCACACCTCGCAGGGGTTCAATTAAAACCATTAAGGCCTGCGGTGGAGCATTGGTGTGAATGTCTATAGTAAAATAACTAGTAACAACTTTTTTCCAAGGTTCATCTTCCTCATCGCCCTGTTGAGGATTTTCGGCGAACGGTTTGGGACAAGTCACATCCAAACGAAATTTATACATAGAATCTCCCTCAAATCCCGGCCACATTATATCTGTTTTTATATGTTTTGTGGGTATGTTAAGTGTAATTTCGCGATTAACGGTAGAATTTGTAAAATCTATAATTTCCTCTAGATAGTATTTCTCCAAATTGCTTATTTTTGTATAACCATAATGTTCTTTATCGAGAACACCACTGGGTATAAATTTAAAGCCTTCTTCTTGAGCACTCAACCAACTGGCCTCACAATTAGCAATCATATTCATTACCATAACCGAAAATTTAAATTCTTCATAGGAAGAAGGATTAAGGTTGGGTATTTCCTGAAAATCATAGCTTATAAAAACTGAAGATATCACTTCAATTTCAGCCTTAACTTTAGTAACGATGTCATTGATTTTAACTTGAGCATAGACTTGATAGCTGCCAGCTTTTTCAAAGAGAAATTTAAAATAATTTTGATTATCTTCTCTAGTCTTTAAAATTTCACTTGTAGTAGTTTCTTTCACTAGCCATTTAATTTCCAATTCTTGTACTCGATCATAATTACGTAGAAACAAACGAAAAGTTAATTGAGTGCCTTCACCAATTCTGGCCGCACATGGTATAACAATGGCCTGAAAGCCCTTATTTAAAACCTCCACCCATATAACATCCTTAGCTAAAAGTCTATTGGTACCCATTTCCTTGACTTCGGCTTCTATGGCTGTTTTTCTTTCTGCACTTAAAGCATTTGCAGGTACCAACAAAACACTTGAAATGGTGTTTTCTATTATTTGATATTTTTCTTCTAAATCCGATATTTTCCATTGAATATAAAAATCATCTTTCGTTTTACAAAAAGTCACTTTAGCCATTACAATATACTCAATACTGGCTACAATCTCTTCTGAACCTATAAGGAGGAAATTAATACCCTCCGGTACATTATTGTTTTGTAAAACTCCTTCAGCATAGTCAATGGTAAAAACTTGTTCACGACTTGTTTCTCCTGCATCTGTTATGCCCACCACATGGAAAATATAACTAACACCAGGCACTACCTGTGACTTTTTTATAAATGCCATATTATTTTTCATAATTTGCAAACGTTCTTTGCTGTTTAGATGTTGTTCCAAAGCTCTAACTGCTTTCCAAACCAATAACGTTTCACGTTGTGTCAATGGTTCCGGTCCAATGATTTTAAAGAAAATTTTAAATTTATAAGACAATTTAATGCCATCTTTAGGTTGAAAAGTTATTGTCACTCCCTCGGGAGGTTTAGCACCAGTTTCGTTGTCATTGTGCTTGCATAGATTTTGAGGTGCTATAATGCGAAATGATGGAACCTCCTCTGTTACAATTGATAAAAATTTAAGTAAAAATATTGCAAAAATTAAGAATTTTCCAAATAAATGCTTCATTCTTTGTTGCGTTTATAGTGTGATAGCGTTGATTGCAAACTTGTGAAAAAGATTAGAAATAGTTGAAACATTGGTTGTGGTTTTAAGTAGTTACCATGGTTACATGTAAAAGCCGGTTACAATGTAATTAGTACATTGTTTAATATTTATTTGTATTATAATTAAACAAAATGTTGTTTACAAAAATTTAATGGCATTAAATTTGGCGAACTTCTTTTTACTTTAAACGATTGTTAATTATGAACAAGTTAAAAAAAATATATTTTTTCAAATATATATCACGTAAAAAGTATAATATTCTATTATTTTAATATTTAGAACATATTTGCTTCTAAAGATTTCCAAGTTATTTATTTGTGTCATTTAGTTATTATATATGATATATTTCTAAGAATTCGTCCGATAGGTTGAATTCTGGATTATGTACTTCACTTTAGGACACCGGTGGATAGTATTTTATATTTTGCGTCAATAGTATTTCTTCCTAGGAGGTCAATTTTTACAATAACAGACATTTGCGGGATGTTTTACTTTACTGTTACTATTAACTTTACAATTTCTATTACATATATAATAGGGAATATTTAATTTAACTGACTTCACTACTTAGACCAAACTATATACAATAAAATATTATCTTAAAAATAAATGCCTTTTACTCATAACTAATAGCCATGATTAACAAAGGTCTTTAGGAAAGTGGTAAATCGCTTCTACGAATCCTTTTTTGAGAATGAAATATTAATATAAATCTTTGCTAACAGATCCTATAGCAGTTTATAACTTTTAGTTTCAACATTTTAAGTTATTTATAAAGTGTGAAGTTTTGGAATGGTAGTATCAACGGTATATAATTATAACGGATATAATTAATCAGTAGATTTTCGTTCATATACTAACGCTCTTACCTCATACTGCAAGGTTCTTTAATGTAATCTTTAATCTTTAACGTATTAATGATCAAAAAATAACAAGTTAATAACAAAGTCAAACACTATAGTTTTTCTTCACTTTTCTTCTTTTTTAACCAGCCTTATATTCAGAATGATAATTACATTACGAAACAGTCAGGTATGTGATGAAAACCTATCGTTTTCAAAACGTATCGATTTGAAAAATTGCGATGAATTTCATGTGGAAAATAACAATTATTTTTAGGCAGATATAAAAAAATTATTTAATAAAATATAAAAGTAAGTTATTAAAATATAATTTTTATCAATCGTTTTCCATCACATACCTGTGTATCATTAATGATATTATAATTTTAAATTTATGTAATAAATATCAAAATACTTTTTCCTTGGGAAAAAACTTCAAACATTTTCAAGAAAATAAAAATAAATTGAAATTTTTTACATGAAAGTTAAAATTTTACAGCAAAATTTAGCGGAATTTTAAACAATAAAAAGGGATAACTAAAAGGTTTCAATATCAGGTTGAATTTTAAGGGAAACTGTTTTCGAAAAAATTAACTTTAGTTTCTTAATATATACCCTTGATTTTATTTTTGATAAAATAAAAACGATATTATAAATTCATACAATATTGGTCTGCTCACATATAGTATGGAATATATTTTTACATTTAACAATATCATTACTTACATCAATATACCTTTTGAAAGCAACCTCTATAATTTTTGGAATTATAAATGATATCATTTTCGAACTTCTTTATCACCGAAACGATATCGTAATGATATCATTTGGTTTGTTAAGATACTACTTACATTACAAAAGTTTACTTACATTTTCTTTAGCAGCCATATGCATTTTCTCCAATTCCTCCGTTTTAACATGCAATTCTTCCTTAAGGTCATTAAAATCTTTTTGCAAAACTACAAAATAAGTAAAAGAATATTTAAGTTTCACCAAAATTATAAATATTTTAAAAAAATACTTACCTATCATTTCTGATACTTTAACCGCTAAACGTTTTTCATTAATCTTCAAAGTTTCCGATTGTTCTGAAAGTTTTTTCATTAAATCTGTCATATTACGTTTTAAATTGTCTTTTTGGTGTTTTAAATCTTTACATTGAGTTTGCAAAGATTCTTGATTTATATGCAGTTCAAAATTCATGGTATGATATTTTTCTAATTCGGCATTTTGTAAATTAATACGTTGAGTTAAATGCGTAATCTGTAAAAGAGAATAAATATGTTTAAACATTTTTTAAAGATTTAGAAATTCCTCAATACCTCTTTGCTGGCTTCTTCTAGCCTTTTTTGCATAGAACATTCTGCTGAAGTGAATTTTTCAATTTTATAATTGAAAAGTTCTATTATTTGTGAAGTGGCTACATTATGTAATTGATTATTATTTTGAGCTTGAGTTATAACTTCAATTAAAGCTTGAAGTCTTTCTTCTAATTCTTTACTAACAAATGTTTTATGACTTTTTAAAATTGCATTTAAATTACGCCATTGATCCCCTGTGGGAGCTGCTGGAACCAATTGATTTGTAGAGGCATTTAATTTTGATATGAGCTAAAATAAAGAATTATTTAATATCTGTTTTGTGTTTTTTAATAAATGTACTTTACCTTTGCCACTTCTGTTTGTGGAAAATGTTCAAATTGAGATATCTGAAATACTGCTGAACATAATTTTTCATTTCCACTTATCATGGCTCTGGCCAAAGCATGTTGTATTTGTGCTAATTGCAATAAAGCACAACATTTTTCAAAATATGCCTTTTTAGCAATTTCCGTAAAATTAATCAGTAGTAATAAACAAAATATAAATTTTTCAATATCCTCCATACTCAAACAATTATCAGGCATTTCGGACTTTGTATTCAAGAGAGGAGCAAGAATTTTATCAAAATATGATTCAGTTATTTTCGATAAAATTAATTTTTCCGTTTTTGTTTGGTGCAACAGAGATACTAAAAGTTGTAAAACTGCTGCTGTATGCAGAGCCGAAGTATCTGTTTTCTCTGAGGCTGTTATAAGTTGTATTATTATGGAAGGATCTCTGGCTATGCGTGGAGCAATGGTTTCTTTTTTAGCTGTTTAAAAGTTAAAGCGGATAATTGTTAATTACGTTTAGTTTTTATGTGTTTTGTTGTTTTGTCTTACCTAGTCTTACTAAACTATCTAGAAGATTAACTGCTTCCACCCCACATACTTCCGACTCCAACCAATTACTTAATAATTCAAATATTCTTGGTATATTAGAATCTAAACTAATTGCTGCATTTTCATTCCCCTCTGCATCAGGTTGAGCTGATAATTCCATTATATACTCAATTAATTGAAAGATGAGACCCATGCAAATTTGCTGTTGTTTACGCGATTCTTCATTAGAATCGTCCATAGAAGATCGTGCCTCTATATGCTGGAAATTTGGTTTATTTTTATTATTATACAGTTGGTACCTTTTTGAAATTTTTGTAATATTCTATTTTTAAGATTTTTTCTAGAAAATTGTATTTTTATGATACATATTTTTAATATAAAAATACCTTTTCAGCTAATTATATTACAAATTGAGTATATATACTCTTAAAATAAAAAATATGACCAAACTTACATCTAATAACTTTTCAATATCCTCACAATAGTACTCATAGCACAACATAGCCTGATGAAGACCACTGTGCGCACGTGAATCTCTTAAAAACTCCACAATATGCCTCAAATGTGGCACATTCCAATGTTTAATACAATCATCGATAGCAGCAAAACTAGAACGTAAGAATATATGCAATTCCTTCTGATCTGGCGAATGTATGTCCTCTGATAAAATAATTAACATTTTATTTGCCAACATGCCATAGTTTTGAATTCGTCGACTAAAACTGGAAATGTTAACAGAACGCAAAAATAAAAATAAAACCACAAAATTCTTGTAACAAAGATTTATTAAAATCGACAGCGATAATTGTGCATGCATTTCTTCTCCTTCCTCGGCTGCTTGATAAACAATTTGCACCAATTGTTCTAACAGCACAACTATATAGGGTTCTTCCCAAGTAATTTTAATGCCAAAAGTCAATTCCTGCAAAAGTGTCAACAAACGTTGACGTTTATCTCCAGCTTGTGAACGCTTTAGTATAAAAGTAAGGAGTGGTATATAACGATATTCATCAACTATGGCTTTACGAGCCTCCAAATTTTTAGAACAATGTTGCAAGATGCCCACACATGTCCATAAAGCGTCAGAATCTATAGACAAGGTGCCCATGACTGCATGCAAATCAATGAAAAATTTAGAAATTTCTAAATTGCCTGGAGAAAAATGATGTGGATGTATGGCTGTACTCAGCAAGGAAGCAGTACGATTTAAAAGCGTTAAAGATTCCTCCGATTTATTATTGCGATAATGACTCGCCTGGACACTAAAATCACGCACATAACTAAAGGCATTAGAAGTGTCATTGCTATTGCTGCTGTTATTTTTACGTGACACCATATTTTGGATCTTAAATGTCAACAATTTTGTAGTAAATAAATATTTTTATTTAGAATTGTAAAAAAAATTAAACAAATAATGAAAAAAAAAGAAATTGCGGCACAATTGAATAAAACTTTTGAAAAATCCGCAAACTAAACAACTGTCAGTAGCAGAGACCTGTGCCGAAAGATTTTAGCGGCGGCGGTTTATCTAAAAATCGTCGGCGGCCACTGAAAGGTGAACGTAAAACCTAAATTACAATAGCGCGAAGGCAGTAGCAGTATGTGCTGATATTGTTCATTTATATATAATTCAATAGAAAAAGACATTGACTCTATCTAAAAAGACAAGAAAAACATTTATATATTACTTCGAAAGTTCAAAGGTCAAAATTGATAATATAAAGCTCAATACAATACAAAAATTTCATGCTCATATATTTTCAATATTTTTGCCAAATTTCTAGTTGAAGGCTCTATTGGTTTAGAGGTTATGAAGCAAAATACTGATTCTTTTATGTAAAATTAAAAAATATATATTTTGAAATTATTGTTTTTATGAGCACATATTTAAAAGATTATATACAAAATTTGTCTTCAGTTCATACCTTTGAGTGTCCAACATACTTTTGATATTATGTATTTTTTAGCGTTTTAAAAATATCGTTTTTGGAGATATAATGGTTTATTTCTTGTAAGTCTTCTTTTGACCTTTGAGCTTTCGATCTAATGTAATTCACTTTATATAACTTTTAAGGTAATGTCCATAGATTATAACATAGATATAGTTAAAGTTCGGTTTTTAAAAGCCTAAGTCGATTGTCAAAAACAAAAAAAAAAAAACCTAATTCTTAGAATGTGTTTGTAAAAATTTCATTGTAAACAAAAACAATTGTAGTACGTGTTATGATAATGTCCTTGTTATCAAATCTACACAAAATTTATCTTTTTATTTTCTGTAGCTTAATAGTTATTAATAATAACTCCTAAACTAAATAAGGCTCCAACTTGAAATTTTATATATTTTATAACTAAAGATCTACATGTATAGTTAAGAAGTTATAATAATTTAAGCTATTATTCATATTTTGACAAAATTATGAATAAAATAAAAAAATTATATATTATTATGAAATTGATTTTATTTTATTAACAATAAATCTATCTTTATGAGCCAAGAATAAAAATTTTAATTTTTTACATTTTCGAATTTTTATGATTTTTAAAAAACATTTTTCCTAAATTTTCTATAAAATTTAATTTATTTTGAGAAAAGTGGGCTTAATATCTCTATAACTGTTAACCGTATTAAAAATAATGTAAGAAGGGCTTGAGGATAAGAATATTTATATATTTTGGAACAAAATCGAACAAGTAGTTTTTGAGATATGTTGCAATATATAGAGCAACCTTTTTAATTTAAAAAATCGCGATTTATAGCGAGAACTAGAGTCAATTCAAGAAAAGTTGATTAAAGGCTTAGTATTTATGAATACCGGTTATCCGAATTGATTAAGAAACCCCATTTTGTTTTATAACTTATAACTTCATGTAATTGTATTAACAAATATTTTGAAATAATTTTTTCTGCGTACATCTTATAATTAATCAATTTAATCGGATTTCAAAATTATGTTAAATCAGGACTTTGAATAAATAAAATATTGCATAATATAAAATGTATTTGACTTATTTTTTCTTATTATTTAAATTATTTAAAATTATTTATTGCAAAATCATTTTAAAATATAAAATTCAAAATTATAAAATATAAAATTTAACACTGTATACTGCACAGTGGGACCTAACGCAAAATAAATGGTAATAATTCTTGATGCCACTGAACCGATTTATATAGATGAGGAGTTATGCTTCCATCATATTATTGTCTGGAGTGTGAAACAGAAGCACGGTGGCGCTACAGTTCACCAAAGTTGACCACTTCGATGTTGTAAAATATATCGGGGACTATAATTTAAGCAAATATGAACCGATTTTAAATATTTGTACATTTTTATTCTGCTAATTAAAGCAAATAGAAAGTGCACTGTGTTAAGTTATCTCGTATGGTTTAAATGATAATTTTAATTAAATTTCTCATTTTCGTCTTTGACTTTTTTTGCGAATTTGCCACATAACTTTTAGAAAATTTCTATTTTTTTAAATACACTCAAATTCTGCAAAATTTTCTAAGTTAAAGAAAAAAATGTTGATTGTTGTCGATAACAAGAAAAAAGTTCAGAGTCAAAATTTCAAAATAAGTCTCAAAAATGAGTAACTTTATATATTTATTTTTTTTCTTTTACATTTTGTTAACAAAGTTTAATATTTTTGATATTTTCTGAAAGACTGGACCTCAAGAAAACCTGTTAAGATCTAGATCCCTCTACATCCAGGAGGGGTCAAAAATGCTCAATTTTTGATGAAAAGTTCATCTTTTTGAGTTTGTAAAAAAAATCAGTGAATAAATCTTTATTTTCGCTTAATACAAATTGTTGTAAAACAATTGTAAAATATTTAGTTATTAATACAACTTAATTTTGAAGTTTTTTTTAAAACAACTTTTTTTGTTATCAATAAACACATTTTAAGGTTTTACAACAATTGGCCACTTTATTTTCAAAAAATCGTCTTTTTTGACGACTTTTTTAAAATTGTTATACATAGTTTTAAAGAAGACGCAAATGATATAATTATAATAGACTATGTTGCGCTTGGAGCTTTTCTTGTAAATAATTAATAATTAAATTTATTGATTCATCGATTAACTAATTAATTTGTGTATAAATTAATCAAAGTATTAAAATTTGGCTATGATAGGATTTTTAGAATAAAAAAAAACATAGCCGATTTTTTACCATGATTGGGAGCTTAAGAATTTCTATCTATCTTTTCTATCTAAGTTCTAAACATAAAAAAATAAATTTTTTCCTGTTGGTTGTTAAAAAATATCTGATCTTTTCCATAATTATTCTAATTAAGGGTTTCCGTCACATTTTTTGCTCGAATAAGTCCATTTATTTTTAAACTCGGTTTTATTTTATGATATGCTTCTAATGGCCTTTAAATTATTTTTTAAAAAAGATTAGCCTTTTTCGCTGAAAACACTTAGAATTTTTTGTTACCACTCCATTGTTGTGTTGTTATAATAAGAAGGAGGAGCAGGCCATAAAACAGTGGGTTCACTGTATTTTCTAAAGGAAGAAGTATTTACCAAAGCCACTCATTAACGTATATTACTGTGTGTATGAAACCATTTTTTATGAAGGAAGTGAATTTTCCCCGCATATGTATATGACTTTCCAAACTTTCATTGGAATTTTGGTTTCTGTGATACACACAATTTTTCTACCATAACTTGCGACAGAGATTTCCTGGTGAGGAAGTTGAAAAACATCAGCTTGAACTAGGCGCGGATCCAGTTCAAGCTTTTGACGGATGAAAATAGAATGATATTCACTAATGCGGAATATTACGTTGATACTAAGATTCATATGTATTTATTCACATTTTGGGTAATTTCATAAATTAGGGGTTAAATGAGAGCAATTGTTAATTAAGGTCCGATCTTCATAAAATTTTACGCTGTGATTTATACTTATAAAAATATAATTTGTATCGAATATTAAGTTGATAGTAACATTTTTATGAGATTCATGCACGTTAAAGTGATTTTCGAAAGAGGTTTTTATATGGGAGCTATGGTCCGATGGACAGATCTTCACGAAATTTGGCGCACGAATTTGTATTTATATAAAAGTTATTTGTGTTAAATTTCACTAAAATATTTAATTTTTAAGGTAATTTTGAGTGTTAAAACTCAATTCCGGGAGGACATTTGTATAAGGGCTAGGTGAAATAATGGGCCGATCATAACAATTTCAATAGGCTTCGTCCTTTAAATATTAATAACAAAAAAATTATCTTTAACAAATTTCATCAACATATCTTCAAAATTGCGACCTGTACTTTGTTCACGGACGGGCGAACAGACGGATATAATTAAATCGACTCAGAAAGTGATTCAGAATCGATTGGTATACTTTAAGGTAGGTGTGGGATAATTATTTTTATGCGTTACAAACATCAGCACAAACGCATAATACCCCAACCACCTATGGTGGTGTAGGGTATAAAAATTGTTCGCGTTTCTAAAAGGATTTTTTTAATACTTTATATGTCTTCAGGATTTCTTCTTCAAACTTTTCAGATAAATATTCAAAGTTACCATGACTTCTTTGTATAATATTATGAGCCAAGTAATTGTATTTTGTGACACGACTGCCTTCCTAGCAATTTTTTAATATGACCGATATAAAATTTCTTGAAAATTTTTAATTATGATTTTATATGTTTTTTGTTCAATTTCCATTTTAAGAAAAACTAGTTTAGCCTATACCCAAGGTAGATTAAGAAGGTAACGACAACTACAACAACTACAATACCAACAAAAATCCCATGTATTTTGTTTTTGTATTGTAATATGGATGGACCGCGAGTATCTAAAATTTCTGAGCGGACGTGAAAATTTTTAATTAACTGTTTCTTCTTTTGTTTTTTGTTCAATTTCCATTTTAAGATAAAAATCAAGTTTAGCCTTTATGAATCTAGTAGATAAGAAGGTTAGACGACAATACTACAACAACTACAATACCAACAAAAATCTCAGTGTATTTTT
>MINK01192190.1:4910-25944 GCA_001735545.1 Phormia regina | reverse complement strand
AAAAAAAAATATGTTTTGGGATCACTGCATGGCATTTGTTTTTGCAACTGTTTGCTTTACATTTTGACTTTTTTTAATTCTATAACTTAATAATGTTTAGAAAAAATAGAAACTAGAGTAAAAAGAGAGCTATCATTTAGAAAACTAACCATTAGTTAATGTAAATATTTTTACCCTGTTTACCGATATTTCAAATTACTGTTGAATTGTGCAAATTTCCAAAACTAATTGAAATATCTCTTTACCTATATTCTTTTTAATACCTAAAAAAATTTTAATATATTTTAATATTACAATACCTATATAATATTTTTGTGATATAAATATTTTCCCTTAATTTCTCTTATTAAATATCTTATAATTTGGAATGTAAAATTTTTGTAATTGAACGAAATTAATATTGATAAATATTTCAATAAAGTCTTTGTATAAAAATTCGTCGCAATTTCCAGTTCAAATGTTTACAAAATACTGATGAATAATATTGTTTATCAGTGAGTGGCTATTATTGAATAAATATCATCTTAATTAATTGTGAATTTTCTATTTAAAAGAAATTAAAGTTATCTACATCTACCTGCATTGTTTAATAATATTTAGTTATATGAAAAATTATTTTCAATAGAAATTAAATGAACAGCTTTGGGATGACAGTAATCTATATATATAAGGGTGGCCCCGTTTAGTTTAAATGAAAATTAACTTTGTTTATTTCTCAAAATTTTGGTCCTGATATTATCCTTTCGTTAGCTAGATCCAAATGAAAACATGTTTTTCGGAAACATAATTTTAATCACATATAATTTTTCTATATGTAAAAATTTTGCTAAAAAAAAAACGTATTTTTCTAAGCTTTTTAATGTTTTACTAATAAACAACGGAATAAATTAAGTTAGAGCGAAATTAACTAAATTTAATAGCTATTTAGTCGGCTCTTTTAGTGAGAAAATGGGTAATTTGATGAGCAAGGTTTCGATTCGGGGTTACGACATCGACATTAAGGGAAAATTATAATATAAAAATAAACATAATTTTAAAAACGGAATTTAAAAATTTTTTTTTTTTTTTTATTTTTCTAATGGTACTTTCCTAATTATCTATAATATCAAAAGTAAAAGCATAAAATTTTGTAATTTTCTATTATTTTAAACTTCAATTTTTGGATCACAATTACTGAATTAGACCTCCTTATCAAATTTTATTAATTTATCTCAACGAGAACAGGTATCGGCCTGAAATGAGTTAAGAACTTTAACAATATTAATCCACATAATGAATTTAAATACGAGTTCTTGTAATAAGTTTTATTAGAAAAAATACTTGATGCAAATAAAAGGATTTTTAATTTTTTTTTTTTTTTTTTTTTGGTAAGAGTTGGCTGGCTGGCTGGCTGGACGGCTGGCTGGACGGCTGGCTGGACCGGCTGGTTGGCTGGCTGGCTGTCCATGTAAAGCTTGTGCGCAAAGTACAGGTCGCAAATTTTAGAGATAATTTTATGAATGTTGATACGTATGATTTTTTTGGGCACAAGGACGAAGCCTATTGAATTTGGTCATGATCGGCCCATTATTTCACTTAGCCCCCATACAAAATGTCCTCCCAGAAAATAGTTTAACGATCATAAATACTTAAAAATTTAAATATTTTAATGAATTTAACACAAATAAGTTTTATGTACGCATAAATCTGTAGTGCCAAATTTTGTGAAGATCGGTGCCATAATTGGCCATAGTGACCCTGCAAAATTTCATGAAGATCAGTCCCATATTAGGCAATGGTGTAGGGTATCATATGGTCGGTCTTGACCGACTATACCTTCTCTCGTTTTTTTTAAATTTATTTTGAATTTTGTTCCATTTATAAAAAATTTTTTGCACCCTACATACAAGTTTGGGAAAAACGTTTTTTCCATAAACAATTTCACGCTGTTTTTTTTATATTCAGTCTAGAAATAAATATTTAATTTGTTCAATTTTCTTTAATTATCCATGAAAGCTTACTGACATAAAGATAATCTAATCTATTATACACATGTTTTATACTTACTATCTCGAATTTAATGAATATTTTATAATAGTGAACTACATATAGACAGCATCTAAAATACATTTAATTATTGATTTGGATTCACACATACATATGTTTAGAAATTTGCCTTTTTAATAAAGAAGAAATATTCTTTGCTCGTAAGTAAACTGAACATCTTAAAGGTTATTAAATACATTATCTAAATTATCTCAAACATTATAAAATGGAAGTTTATAAGAAAAATTAATTAAACATTAATTAGCAATTCTCCTGGTAAGTATGTATCTTCGGGTTAAAAATTATGCATCTTTTATTTCAAATTTTGATATATTTTTTTGTTAAATAAAAAATAAAAAAAACTAATACATAATATTAAGTCGATACTAAGATTCACATGTATTTATGCACTTTTGCACCCGAAATTTTGTCTTATATGGGAGCTATAGATAACAGGTATATTGGAAATAAAATAAACTACTTATTTTTTGTCTCAATAACTAGTTATTTTTGTTCGAGTTGTCCATGAATTCTAGTAGTTATTTTTTGGACTCCAAAAAGTTTTTGCTGGGTATGGATCAATCGATCTTCATAAAGAATTTTTCATTGTCATTTATACTTATAAAAATGTTATTTGTGATGAATATTTTTATGGAATTGGTGCACGTTAAAGTGATTTTTTGAAAGAGGGATTCAGATGGGATCTATGGTCAATTGTGGGCCGATTTTCAGGAACTATGTCACACGGATTTATGCACTTAAAGCTATTAAGCTCTATTCCCGGAAGACATTTGTATTGGGTCTAGGTGAAATAATTTATCTATCATCACCAATTTCAATAGATCAATTTAAAATGTGATTCGAGACGATTGGTATACTTTAAGGTGGGTGTTGGAAAATTGTTTCTATACTATTTTTTTAACCCAATAACCTATGATGGTGTAGGGTATATATATTGTTATATCTACCAACACTTAAATGGGTATATTGATTTTGTTATTCCGTGTGTAACTTATCGAAATAATCATTTTAAATTACATATATCAAGTATATGATTGAATGTATAAAAAATGTCTATAGGAAATAGATCGGTTCATAATTGGCCATAGCTGCCATATGAACCTTTCTTTCAAAAATCACTTTAACGTGCATAAATCTCACAAAAATGTTAATAATTTCCACTTAATACAAGTATAAGTCCCATAATAAATTTATTTATTTCTTAAGGTACGGTTACATTAGGGAAACATTTGCCTGAAAATCATAAATATTTCTTTGACGTAATGTGACCATAAAATATTTTTGTGTGGCAAACTACAAATCATCTTATTTTAGGCAAACAAAAGTATCTGATCACAAACAAAAATTTTCAGTGTGACAACATAATGGAAAATATTTTTTTTGGCAAATAATTATTTGATATTAAACAAATTTTTTAAGAACAAACACAAATAATAAATGTATTTAGTCATATTGTTTTCTTTAATTGTGGAATTTTCCGCAAAAAAATTCTACAAATAACACGAATAATATATATATATAATATATGTATATATATAATAATATATATATATATAATATATATATATATATATATATTATATATATATATTATATAATATATATGTATGTGTATATAATATATGTATGCAAAAATCATGGCTTTTTAGCACTTTTAACCACGAATAACTTTTAGCAGAATGGCGACGTTTTGGTGGTTTAGAGCAAGCGGGATCGATTACATCGATGATGAGTAGTGGTGAGATCACTGCTAAGGCTGCTAGTGATGTAGGTGGTGCAACGAGTGCTGTTATTTATTCTGATTGATTACCGACAAAAAACNNTATATATATATATATATATATATATATATATATATATATATATATATATATATATATATATATATATATAAAATTATTGTTTTGAACAATTTTTTTTTTTTGGTGAACGAAAAACACAGCTTTCATTCGGTTCCACATATACATACTTCAGAAAACTTAAGAGAAAATAACAACTTTCATTCGTTTCCATTCCATTTATACTTCAGTAAATGAAAGAAAATAAATAAATATTTCATTCAGTCGTACTTACCGATAACGAACGATTCACCAAAATGAAATATCGTTCCCAACTCTAGGATTAACTTATTATTTAGGGAAAATTATTTGTATTTAAAAGCAATATAGTAGTTAACTCAAAAATTCATGATTTATTTAAAGGAAATATACCAACATTTTTGTTTTAAATCAAAAACAAAACTATATATTAAAAACTTACCAGTACTTGCCGTCCTTGCGTAAGATTGGCAGCGCTTTGTCCATTATTTGTTGATAGAATTTTAAATTTTTTTCCAGTCTTCGTATAGTCTCTAAGTAGTCTGCGCGATCTAATTGAAACTCAACTTGTAGATCAGAAACTTCTCTTTCAAGAGCTCTATTCTTTTGGCGTAAAAGTTTTAAATGTTCATTTTTAGCATTTAATTCCTGTTGAATTGATGTATAATGACCTTGGAGTATATCTCGGTCTTCACTTTGTTCTACGCGACTCAAAACATGAGCCAATGCACTTAAGCGTCTCTGTGCATCAAGTTTTTTCTTCTGCCTTCTTTCTTTTAGTTGTACATCATTTGCTCGTTCACCTCCAATTAATGCCTGCTTGATCATTTCTATGCGTTTGCAGGCTTCTAATTGCAAAATTTTGTTCCCAGACGTCAATTGTTGTTCAGCAGATTTGTTCCTGGTTGGCTCTAATTCTTTATTCTGTGGTTTCAACTGCATCAATTGTTCTTCATAATTTTGTTTCAACTGTTCCATTTCTTGAATTCTTTGCTCCTTTTCCCGCTTTTCTCGTATATGCTCGTCACGTAAACGTTCCATTTCTGCCTGCATTTCGCTTTTTAATTTTTTACTTTCCTCATCTAACCATGCCAAGGACGTTTGAGGTGGTTTTTCAGAGTCTCCTGTCATTTGGTTACGTAAACTACTGTTTGCACTATTATCACCAACATTATTTGCCTCTAGCATCTTTTTCAGTTTTATAATTTCTTCCTGATATTCTCGTAGTTTTGCATCTTTAGGATCTTCATTAATTTTGGGTTTATTGGAAATGTTCTTTGCACGTGAAGCATAGCGTAATGTTGAAATCGTTTCATCGTAATTTGTATCCGCTGGCGAAATACATGCTATCATCAAAGTTTTAGTATTTCCACCTAAGGAATCCTAAATCGTATATATTTAAATTAATTATTCCTAATCATCTTTAAAATAGTTGCAACGCTACACATATATACTCTCCACCAAAAACATACCTGTTGTCTAAAGAAATATAATACTGTTTAAATTTTTTTAAAATACATACTTATTGATTACCAATCTTTTCTTTACAAATAATTTAAATAGTTGCCAATTTGAGGGTGTAAAAAATTGAAAATAAATTATTAAACAATATTCACGACAATAACAAGCAAGACTAAGCACTCCTGATGGGAGAGCAGAACAAGTGAAGCACATAGGTCAAGAACAACCAATAATGTTAAATCTGAGCAAAGTCTAAAGGAACCATATAGTTATTACATGCCAATCATCTTCGTGTTCCCTAGTACACCCACAATCAAGAAAGTTGAACCCCTTTTATGCAAAAATGAATTAAGAGATTAATGTCCCGTCAGTAAGAAACAAAGACTCAAGTCGAAGCTAAAGTCCGGGCTTTTAAAATTTGTTGGTAATAAATCTGTATTTGCAAAGCTACTGTTCCTATGGAATAGAAATGTATGTTCTTCCATAGAGTCTTCTATCTAGAAGCAATACATTCGTCTAGGAGTGATATATTTTACCTAACGCCCACATTTTTCAGATCAAAACGAAAGCCCATTCATGCGCAAGAAGTGGTAGTCCCTTCTTGATATTGAAGATAATACCGTAATTGAAGATAATAGACGTATAATCTCCAAATTAAGGGGTGTTTCAACTGGCAAAAATTTAAGTGCGTCAGTCGAAACTGGCAACAAAACACAACTGTCTCATACCATACAGGAAACAAACATTATACAAGCGACGAATAGTCCCTCAAATATAGTACAGAATCACGGCTTAAAAAGCTTAAACATTAACTTCTAAAATTAGAAATAAATATATATAATTAAATAAATTATTTAAAATATTAAAAAGTTCACCTAAACTTTTATAAAGAGAGTTTAGTTAATTTTTTTTTATATATACTCTTATAACTTAAATTCAATTACACAATGGGCTTGGTGAAGAGCAATAATAAATCAAATGAAATGCAAAAAATATTTCAATTTACTTGCAGGAGACGTGTTAGTTTTGAATCCCGATATGGTATATGTTTCGTTTTGCCATCAACTAACGCTGATATCACGTTACCTAGTGCTGATAACGATAAATTAATTTTTGTCGCCTCCCTAAAGCGCTCACCAACTGCTCCAGTTTTATTTTGACGTTCTGAACCAGCCAAATCTACCAAATTTAACTTTCCACGACGAATGCCACCGGCAACTGGTATCTTTTCAACACTGTCCTCCTCGATAGGTATTTGCTCCAAACTTATTGTAAATATTGAGTGTGAACGTGAACTAGTGGCATTCATCAATGTTGCTCCAACAACTCGATTACGATTACCCATATTTAGTAGATTATAACATTCTTCCGCATTTACCACTGTATGAGTGCTCAGTGTTGGAACTGTTACACCAACACCGTGCTGTTCTTTTAAAACATGATTGGCATTGAGATCTTCATATGGATTAAGTAGATCACGTATATTCTCATTGTAGATTTCCAGGTAGCTGACCATGGCCAAATAACGTATACCAGTCGCCACTGAAATTCCCTCAAAAATATGATCAAAAGAACATGTAATAATTCCACCACGCTGCTTAGAATTATCTGAGCCCTAAAATTAATGGTTTTAAAATAGTTTATTAAAATATACAATTTGTAATTTTTAGAAACTTTATAATATAAATATTAATTAATATAAATATTATATAAATGTACCTGCATTGTAAATGTCTTGCCACATCCTGTTTGTCCATATGCAAATATTGTACCATTGTAGCCTTCAAGAACATTATCAACAAGAGAATAACATGATTCATTGTAAAGTAATTCCGTTCGTTCTAATTCGCCATATACACTATCAAACGTAAACATTTTGGCTGGAGCAGTTGAATCTGATGGATTAGTCACTGACACCGAACATTTATCTATCGAAACTATATTCTGAAATAATATAATTGTTTAAGAATAAAAATATGATTTGTATTATATATCTTTCAAAATATTATATATCCCTTTTAATAAAATCTGACACCACTAGTCACTGTGTGAATGTTGTGACTTACTAGTAAAAGTCAAATTAAAGAAAATCTTTTTGTGATAAAGTTAGTTATCGTCTGACTAACTGCTTTACTAGCTGAGTGTATAATCACATTAAGATGGATCATTTTATTGGTTATATTGAGTCAGTCAACTGAAAAACTTTTTATTTGATTATTTCACTACAATGAAGTCTATGGTGACAATATTTTGTAAAATAAGTGGTTGCACAATTTTTGTCAAATATTTGACAAATGTGAACAAAGCCTTAGGAAAATACCGATAAAAAGGACAGCATATGAACAAATAAAAGAAATGGACACATTCTCACAAAAAAGTAGCTCTTTCTTGCATATGGAATAAAATATTTTGTCCAATACACTAATTAAAAACTCTATAGAGATGAACAGTATAATCTAATTTTTATAAGCAAAATCTTATGTACTAGTTCTTGATGTTTTAATTTTTATAAGTTTATGTTCCCCAGAAACAATTTTAGAACATGTTATAAAATCATTCCTGAGAGACGGGTTGGTACCGGAGGTTTATCCGAAACTACGTATCTACTACCACTCCTATTACAGATTTGCTGCGATAGGAAAGGAAATTTGTTTGGACTGATGAAGCGTATGTAAAACCTGATCACAAAAATTGGGATGAATTTTTGATCACCAACGGATCTACTTATGCGCCAATTCATTGATGCCTCTCAAGCCTTCAATAAAGAATGACATGAAGGATTATTACATAAATTTAAACAATATTTACCCACAAATATGCATACGCTTTTAGAAAGCTATTTAACTCGTCGAAAGTTTGTTCTTAAAGAGAGAGACTTTGTAAGCTCACCGCAGTATACTGGGTCCCTTCCTATACTTAATATTCACATCTTATATGCCAAATTTAGTCAAACTCATATATCAACTTTTGCAGATGACACAGCTATTTTAGACGTGCATGAAAACCCTCAAGTAGCATCTAAAATCTTGCAAGATCATATACTCTGTCTAGAAAAAAATGGCTAAAACAATGGAGAATATAAGTGAATGAACAAAAATGCATACACATTACCTTCACATTGGGAAGAGATTCGTGCCCTCCAATCTTTATAAATAATCAGATTATACCCCAACAAACAGAAGTAAAATACCTTGGTATGCATCTAGATCCACGTCTTACTTCGAAAACACATATAGAAACAAAATTAACACAAATTAAGTTGAAATTACTCCAAATTAATTGGTTAATTGGTAGCAATTCAAAGTTAAGTCTAGATTGTAAACTGTTGATCTATAACTCAATTATGGTATCCAACTATAAGGCACGGCCTCTGCTTTAAATATTTAAAAAATTCAAGGAATCCAAAATAAAATACTATGAATGATAACAGCAGCAGCCTGGTATGATAAAAAATGACATGCACAAGTATCTCAATGTCCCTATTGTGAGAAATGAAATAAATGAACACGCATAGGCTACAACCGTTTAAGAAGAAGGAACACAACAGACCCCCGCAGAAGCTAAACCCTTTGAATAAAGTTTTTTTTTGTGGTTGGACTTAATATAAAGATTTAGATATGAATACTTATTGTTAGTGCACTTTATATCGTGAAGATTCAATAAGTAAAGATAAATGAATTAAAAAAAAAAATATGTTTTAACCTCCTATCATCTCTAGTGAAGATTACCCGTAACTAGACAAAAATTGAATAACATTTACTTCTTTTTAACAAATATAAACAGTATATGTTTGTCACTTCATAGTATTTTTCTGAGTAAATTCCTGCACTTTTTCCCACTTAGATTTGGAAGCACTGATGCGAGTAAACTTCCTCATAGGAAATACTCATTTTGAAGTGACTAATTTTTACGTACCGTCTATACTAGCCTTTTTCTTGTTCGCACATGAACAAAGCTCTTTAACATAACTTTCGATGAGTTAAATAGCTTTCTAACAGCTTATGCATATTTGTGGGTGAATATTGTTTATTTTATATAATAATCCTTTATGTCATACTTTATTAAAGGCTAGAGAGACATCAACGAAGAGAGATATAATATTTATAAATCTGTGTGTTTATTCTATGGTGCTATGTTTTTCTCTAAAACCAAATTGATATGTTGTAATACAATCGAAACGATTCACTATCAGTTTCAACTTATTCATCAATATCAAATTGCTTTGATATATTCGACAATGGGCTAATGGGCCTATACTATTCTACTTAAGTGTGATCTTTTCCTGGCTTAGGAATCGTTGTGACCAATGAGACCTTCCATTCTGATGGATAATATTAAGGGCGTAAAAGAGCCTCAAAAAATATCACAAAACAGAGGGGTTCAACAGCTTTAAAATTGGGTACAACTGGTGGCAATTTAAAAATATATAAAAAACTGATTTAATAAAAAATTAAAGTAATAAACTTAACCATAATAATTATAATCAAAATATTGGTTTTTCAATAAAATAAACTACAATTATATTTTCTGTATTTCAACCAATTTATTTTTGTGTTTAATATCGGTGAGATACCAGTGTGCATACAATTACTCGGGAGTTCAAAATTGTAACAAATTTGATAATTCAATGAAGATTCGACATGGATTAGTTCCCTTGGTTAATTCCTATATTTTATTTGGGTCAGTAGGCCAGTATGTTGGATCTCCACTCGAAATAACATTCAAACCCATTTTAGAAATCATATTAAACAAAACACGACCTTTAGGGGTTATAAGTCGTGATCCCCAGAATGTATGTTTAGCGTTATAAACGTCAGCTGCCAGAAATGGGGGTCCTAGTGATTTATAAACATTTTCATATTGATTTTCTGAAATAAAAAAAAGGGTTGGGTGAATATATCGATGAAATTACTAAGTTTCTATAACAATCATTTATAAAGATTGTTGTAGCTTGAAGATAATCTTCTCGAAGATCATACATTAAGTAGTGTTTGATACGGGTTTTTATTAAATTGCCAGAACCTCCACATGCTCTATCTCTTGGATCAATAATGTCATAAAAAGCATATCCATTTATCCTAAATAAACTTCTTGACGTCAAATGTGTTTCCGAGACTAAAATTACATCTACGTCATGACTTTTAAGACAATATTCAAATTCGTTTCTGTTTTTAAGTCAATTCATGATTGCAATAACATTGATTGCATTTTAAGCATTTTTTGCATTATATTGCTCATTGAATTTATAAAATTATTTACCGATTGAACAAGAGAATTGATTGTAGCTTCTAGCTGGGTAAAATTGAATGTGTTTATTTGCTCTCTTACCTCTGGGTTCAAGTTGTTATTTAATTTATTTTGATATTGAGAGTCCTGTGATGAAGATTGGTTTTTCTTTGAACATTTGCATACGATGACTTATTGTCGTATGACTGTTGTAACGGGGGGTAATTAACGTTTACTGGTTGGATGGGGGAAACTCTCTTGCTTTGGCTTATTGATTTTTTAACCATATTGATTATGGTTTCCTCCGCAATTACTGCATTTTTTTCCAATTTGGAGTCTTCTTTACGTTTATTACATTGAGATGAATTATATAACTCACCACAGTCAACACACGGATGGCAATCTACAATAAGCCTTGGTATGACCATATTCTTGGTGAATTATATATTGAACGGGACCCGATCGTTTGTGTGGCTCTTCCACCGTAATTTCTTTTTTAGTTTCATATTACCAGATTCCAGTTCTACGCGGAAGAGCGGTTTTTCACGATTCTTAAATCCTTTGTCCTCTTAGTTTTTTTCTAACCTCTGCAGGTTCTACATTAGAGTTAATACCCATTAGTACGATTTGCAGGCTGATTCCATTAATTGTACTTCTTTTAATGGGGATTACATTGTACCAAAGTGTTAGATTTCATTTCGCTTAAATAAATATTGGAATTTGGCGGGTATAATTATACTACTGTGTTCATTGCTTTCACATTGTAAAATAGTAAAACGATTTTCAGACTTCG
Source organism: Phormia regina (assembly GCA_001735545.1). Taxonomy (NCBI): domain Eukaryota; kingdom Metazoa; phylum Arthropoda; class Insecta; order Diptera; family Calliphoridae; genus Phormia; species Phormia regina. The sequence goes on along the minus strand of MINK01192190.1, from coordinate 14,601 downwards.
GTTTAGCAGAGATACCAAGGGTGCTATTCTCGACGTCCAGTCCAACTTGGATGTGGGATCTATGGTCACTATTTAAAAATTGCCAATCTTGGGTAAGTACAAATATAAATGGCACTAGAAGGGTTAATTGTCATTGTACTTATTGCTGTTGAACTACTTAGCATACTTTTAGGCAAAAATAAAAGACTTTTGTTATCTGTTAACCTTGTATTTTAATTTATTAGTTGTGAACAAAGCGGGTAAACAAGAACGAGCACGATTGACTGGCTTGGCGGTTAAATACAAGCTGTCATAAATTCTTTGGTTTTATTTATATAAATCTCAATAACATTCACTGTCACATGCATTTCTGTCGTTTACACAAAAGACCCAACCAGTGAACAAAAATTCATCGTATCGCAATGAGCTGTTTCAACCCGTCTTATGCAAACGTGTCTGTGTAACTATTGACAAAAAAATTATAGGTAGCTTTCTGTACTTTCTTTTTCTTGCAAAATAACCAAAGAACAGGGTTGTTTACACAATAAATATTCAAAAACATATGATACGTTTACTGTAGTTGACTTGTTGCCCAAAATGTTTCACGCTACTTTTGTCATTCTACGTTCCGTTGAAAAATTGACTGGTTGGCCCTTAAGCCTTCGCTCGTTAGTATTTGTATCTAAGAGACTCATAAATGGTAGTTGCAAATGCTTTTATTATCACTTGTGCTCTTTATTATGTTTTAATTAAGATTAACAAAATAAACACGAAGCAAAATGAAAAAAGTGGCATTGATTGTAATATAAAAATTATTTATTTTTTATTAAATTGGGGCTTTATTTTTATTACATATTATGAAATTATTTTATAAAATTAAACGCGTCCGATATTTAGAACGGGTGTAGTTTATATTTTTAACCGATATTCATATTCATCATGTTAAAATTATATGCTCAAATTTCAATGTTTTCTCAGTTTTGTTGTTGCATTCCACGCATCTGTTATATAACGGGTAAATACATACAAGGGATTGGTTTTAAAATAAAAAAAGCAAATAATTTGTTAGAAAAGTGGGCATGAAAAGGATCTGACTTAACCTAGTTTCTTCAATTTCTGCATTAAATTTAATGTTTATCTGTCCATCAATTTATATATAAACTAAAAAAAATATTTTTCTTCAAAAAGCAGGCATGAAAAGGAGCGTAACATCCTGCAAATGATCTATTAAAAAAAATGTCTTTTCTGTCATATCATATGGAAATTTTTGACGAACAACTTTAGTAGCTTAACTTACTCATAGTTTTGACACGAAGATGATAAATTGAAACGTTTTTGATATTTTCGTTAAAAAATTTCAAATTTTTATATCAAAAAATTTTGGAGCGGATAAAATATTATATTATCGTATACAACGTTCTGGAGTTAAAGTAAAATATTCTCGGCTTATTTAGAACGAAATATTTTTCATGCCCATGAAAGTACAAGCTCGACCTAATGGAACAAATGGGAAGAAGATTCGTGTTTAGCAAGTCAAGTTCTAGTTCACATATTTTTGTTGGAGTTTTCCCCACTTACCAACATCTAAATTTAAATAACAAAGTAGATACTGTGATTGAAATGTATGTGTAGTTGCCAACAAAGGTTCTGATATCCTTAAATATCAGCAAAAATTTCATGATTTATGAGAATATCGTATGTTTGTACATATCATTTATTAATATCAATCAACGGACAACGCGCACGTAGAGAAGAAAACATTTCGCAATGTAGTTGTCTCAACAATATTATTATCACCGCAATTGAATTTTAAAAACAATCTGTTTTTAGCACTTATATATTTGATCTTTTTTTAGTTCAATATTCAATTATATAGTTGGCGTAAAATGTTTAGCAATATGTTCGAGTTGGAATCACATTATGAAAAGTCTAAGTATAAAATAATAATTTTCAATGTACAAACATATTATTGTATTTGTTTACTTAAAAAATGTTTGTTTTGTATTGACAACAATATACATACTATGTATTTGAAAATAAGTTCCCAGTGGTAAAAAGAAGGGGTAAAGAGCCCTTCTAGAAGGCCTTTTTTATGTCCAGTAGACCTTCTTCCTGCATTCCATGTTCATTTCATTTTTAAACGCGATGTCATTGGGAGGTAGGCCTTACACATTCGCGACTTGTTACAGGCCTTCTAGAAGACCTTTTTATTGAAAACTGCAAACAGGCCTTCTGTAGAAATACTAAAAAAGAGTCCTTCTGTACTATTTAATAAAATATGTTTTTATTTATTATCAAATATATAATTTTTTTATTTTAAATTATTGTAAAATGTTTAAAACTTAAAAAAAGAAAACCAAATTCAATAAAAAAAAAGATAGCAGAATCTTTTGGCAAAACATCTTAAGTCGATATAAGACAAATTATTTGATAATGATATTTGTATGGAAATTGTTGATTTTTTATTTAATATTCCTGAAAATACTTAAAATTTTTGTTAAATTATTTTGTCAAAAATATAAGATGTAATATAAACGATAAAGTTTATAATAAAATAGTTGTAATAAAAACCATAAATAAAAAATATAATTAACTTAGAAAATTACATCCTATTCAAACAAAGATTTGGAGACAACTAAATGATTTATCATTCTTTTTTGGAATTTCTGCTTTTAATTTTAATATTGTTTTTGTAACGGTTTCTGCACGGTTTTGTTTTTTCAAATACTATAGTCTTCTAAGAGAAGGGAATTAAAACAATGTACTTTTTATAAATAGATTTGTTGTTGTTTAAAACAAGAGAAGCGAAGTTGGAAGGTCTGTCGGATCTTTTAGTGGGCAGGGATGAGGCATTCAAATATTACCGCTGGGTTTTCCTTAATGCATAAATCCAGTTATTTATCGTCATGTTTTTAACACAAACATTGGATTTTATGTGAAATTACTAAAATAAATTATATTTATTAAAACTAAATTAGATATACATATTTTACATACATTAGTGTTTCACACTATGAAAATATGTTAAATGCAAACCAATAAAACATATTATCTTTGAGTGCAAAGAAAATCTTAAATGGTTTACAAAATCACAATAAAATATTTATATGTATTAGGTTGCTGCATCTAAACATAATATAATTCAAACCATAACATGACAGTGTTCGATTTTTGATATAAATATTCATATTTAAGATCAAATAACATTCAAACATTATGATGGACTTGACCAAAAAAGGTTAAAAATGTTTAGATATTTTATAGTTATTCCCGATTTAACCATTCACTATTATGTTACATAAAGTTATGCAGTAGATTACGATTACACATTACTAAGAAGTAACTCACCCTACAATTAGAGTCATGTTCTTTTTTATTCATAGGTCGACATCTGATAACGACTCGCACATTTTCCGCCATTTCTTTATTTTTGCTTCAATATGCAACACCTTTTTACGTTGCAAGCTCTATTTTCTACTTAATTAAAAAAATATATTTAAAATAAAAAAAGCACGCGCGTTTAATCATAAATCTTGAAGGTCAAGGAATTCAATTAGAAATATAGTTTTTTTTTTTTAAATTTATGCGCTGGTTCGTGTATTTATTGTTTACAATTTTTTTAAAACTGAATATTTTAATAGGCACGTGATGACCAGTACTGTTCACAGGATACTAACGAAAAAGGAAGAAAAATACATTAAAAACAAATAATAATTATTATGATAAAAAGTTTGTTGTGACCACAAGAAACTCACTTTTATAAAGTGCATGCACCACAATTCAATACAAAGAGTAATTACTAGAGCTTTTTATAGAAATAATAATGGTATTCATGTCACAATTTTTAGTCTTGGAAAGTGTAAAAACTGTTTGTTTGTTTAACATACATAGTATACCTAGAATTATTATTATAAAGGATATATATATAATTCCTTTGCGAAATTTTAGTACTAAACGCACTTTTATTGAAACTTGAGATTATTGTGTAATTATTGAAAAAATAGTTAAATTTGGACAAAATAAACTTGACACGAATTACCTTAGTATTTAGTATTTACATACATGTGTTAGTATTTACATAGATACAAATCTGTAATTGAAAGCAGTAATCAATAAAATAAATATTGGTGAAATTATATGCATAGTGTACTTAATATAAAATAATTAAAAACGCAATGTTCGACTGCAACGAAAGTTATATACCCTTCATATAAGTAAAAAAATTATATTTTTACTTGTATAGGTATGTGTACACATTAATAAGCAAACTCATACAATAATCAACAATAATAAACAAATGCTACAAAACTTTTTTTGTAGTTCTACCATGTTAGTTTTCTTATAGCCAAATAACAGGACACATTCAGAGATGGAAAATGCACTACTATTAGTATTATCATTACTTTTCGAATCTACAGATATCACTATCGGCGTTGCCGTTATCGATTTTTCATAAATAATGGCTTTTTAGAAAAAACATTTAATTGGCGTTTTTTGAAGTATTTGTTTTAAGAAATTTGTGTACATGATTTTCGAGTTTTTGGGAAATAGCCTTATACTTATGTGACAAATGGCCAATTCTGGACGTACACAGTGGGGCAGAATCGAAATTTTTTAGAAATAATTCTGATCGGCTGGTTGGATGTTAATGAAATTTGGTATAGGCGTAGCAGAGGAGTGTACGATTTTAAGTTTGGAAGGGGGACACAACAAATGGCTCAGGGGTGGAACTAATGGATGCTGAAAGTTATGTACCTCTGACATCAAAAATTTTTATTCTTTGCCAAATTTTTGTTTCTAATCCGATTTCAAATACTTTTATATACTGTTGTAGGCCTTTGATAAGGCCTATAAAAAATGATTTGAATACACAAAGGAGTCAAAGACAACAACAAAGGATTTAGTGAAATATATTAAAGATGAAATAAATGATTTACAACCTCTTTCAATAACCATAAACCAATACACATTCGACATATCCCTTCAACTTTGTCTAACAATGATTGATGGAAAGGTTAGTAATGCCATTATGGAAATATCTTCTTTTTGGAAATGCTCACTATGTGATGAAACGAGATCAGAATTTTCGGATATTGGTAATGAAGAATTTCTGACTTTCGGAATATCTCCCATTCACGTCAGAAAATGGGAGAAAATTTAACAAAACCTACCAGAAACAACGAAGAGTTAAAATAATTAAAATATCAAATATTAAAAAACACTGCAGTCGCGAAAACGTGAACACTCGAAAGCGTAAACGACTTAGAAATGTGAACAAATTTTTTTTACACAGACTATTTTAAAATGTGAATAAAACATGAAAGTTCAGAAGCGTGATTTTTTTTTTTTTTAGTTTTTAGATTTTATAAATTGAAAAATCCCCAATTAAAAATAAAATTTTTGTTTATAATCCTAGAAGTGTATAATACCTGTTTTTGCTTGTTAAAACAAAAATGTTTTATATTTATTTTTACCAATCGCAAATGTTGGCCAATGTTGTTCACGTCTCGGAAACGTGAACAACATTGGCAAACATTAGTTCAGGTTTCCGCGAATTTACGGTATTATTTTTCTTATAAGATGTTGACAAATAACACAAGAACAGGGTTATGAATTAGGTAATGTTTTACCCTTAAAGGGCACATTTTCTCAACTAATACTACGTTAGCAAACTTATTTATATTCTTTCCATCCCTGATACAAAGTATAAAATACAAAAATGGATGACCCCTGATGGCGGAACTATTTTGTAAGGTGATCAGGTGATTATTTTTTGGTTGTATATTAATTGTAAAAAAATTTTGGTTTACAAACAAAAGACAAATTTATATTTAAATTTTGGTGTAAAAAATTAAAGTGAAAACTATAATGAATATAAATTCTCTAAATAAAATCCGAAAAAGATATTTTACACGGCTAGTCTTGATGTATTAGATTTGGCTAAGCATAGATCCTTAGCAAAATAGTGGACATCAAAAGTTGGACAGTAACATTTAAACATAGATAGTCCTAGTGCATCTTTACAAAAATAAGTTTAGTTTGGACTTAATTTTTTAAATTTTCACTAGATTTCTTATAAAATCCTGAATAATATTGCTAAAACAGTCCAATATATAAACCGGAAGTTTATAGTTATAAAAAAATCACATTTTTTATATTTTTGCTTCCAAAAAGTTGATAATATTTTTTACTTCTAAGTTTTGTAATTTCGTTTTTCTTCCGCCCTTTAGCTTTTGTTTATGTTTTCACAAAACGAAATTTTAAAGTGGACGGACAACAATTGCCTCCGTAGAACAACTGCACATAATGTCAAAATGCAAAAACAATTTGACAAATCGGCTGTACTTACGAGGTAACTTTGTTATTTCACTATGATGATGATTGTTAATCCGTAGAAACTTTCGCCATTAGATTTCTGACAAAACCCTCATTCATATACAATTTTGTATTATAAATTCGCCTTAAATTAATACCACTTTTGCTTGTAAACCAACATTTTTACATATGATTGTTTCACAACCAAAAAATTAATCTCCTGCACTAAAAAAGTCACCTCATAAAATAATTACGTCATGTCTTCTTTGTAATTTTTGTCTGTAATACATTATATCAGGAATGGAAGAAGACAATCGTAAACTACCTCGTTGTCTCTGTTGAGAAAATGTGTCCTTTAAGAATATAAAATTACCCAATTCATAAACCCATTATTGTTTTATTTGTTAAAGTCCTCCATTAAGAAAATAATATATATTTTTTTTAATAAGACCATTTGTAAACATGTGTGTTATTTTCAAAAGAGTTTATGAAAAAATGGGGGTACGCTACCATCAAGGAGTTTGTTGTTTGTACATAAAATTTAATGGATTTTTTAAAGGTTGATAACACATATTTATTTATTTATATTAAAGTTTTTTTAATTATTTTTTTTTTTTTTTTTAAGTTGCAGAGTATTAAAAGATATTCATATTGAGTAAAATATAGTTGTAGAATATTAAATGATTTGTCCGATAGTGTGTTTGCTCTCATGTACTTGGAAATGTACTTGGTTCGCGTATTTACTACATATTTTTTTTAAGCTCCATCTATTAACAATTCGTTAAAACGTCATTTGCAATCATAGAACTGCACTAAATTTTTTGGAAATAATTCAGTATCTTGTGAAGTGTTGGCGATAATTAGATAAAAATTCACACGATACCAGTGGATAGATCTCTAAATGTGGTCAAATCGGGTATGTAATTTTTAATTCGCTAAAAATTAATTTATGATTAGAATAAAGAAAAAAACTTATAACAAGCTCATGTTAATCTCTAAAAAATACATGCTTACCTTTAGTTAGAAGGAAATATTTTAGAAGTAAAAAAAAATATTAGCATCTTTTTGGAAAATAACTCAAAAAAAAAAAATAAATAAATAAATAAATAAATAAATAAATAAATTTTTTAAAAGTTTCTTCTTCAGTATATGTATATATGTAAATAAAATAGCATAAATTTCATGTGGATCGTTTACAAGATTATTTTGTCCGATAGTATATTTACTCTCATATTATAACTCTTTTTGGTTTGTGTATTTGCTACCATTTTGTAAGCGCCATCTTTTTAAATTCGTTAAAATGTATTTATTATTTATTTTGTTATTATTAAGTTTATTTATTTTGTTATTATTAAGTTCCAAAAACTAAAAATATTTTGGTAATTTTTAAATTTTTTGCGAATACAGATAAATATAAATTTAAAACATATTAAAACATAGCGTGAAAATTTTTATATACAATTAAAACACTGGACCGATTTTCTTTAAATTTTAACAGTATTTTTCTTTGATATCCGAAATTAAAATAGGCCACATTATGTTTAATCATGCTCCCTAAAATTATTTGTTGTTTTCAAAGGGTTCTGTTGTAGCATCATTTTATCCTTTCTGCTGATATCTCATAATCATTTTTTGGACATTTTCTGTTGTTTCTCAGAAACTGTTGAGCAGATAAAAAATTAAGTTGAAGATACTTTTTGTATGTATCTTTTCGTGTACCACTTATGTTAATTGATTCACCGTTTTTTCCCGAATGTGAAAAAACTCTGGCAGCGCTGTGTATTCATTTGTTGCTGTTGCTGAAGCCATTGGAATTGCTGAATTGTAATACTTAACTGTAAACTGTTTGCATACATATGTACACATTAAAATATTATACATGTCTGTCGCAAAACCTTACAAATGTAGCGTTTGTCAAGATACTATGCAAAAATCTATGGGTGTAATCCCTGATGAATAAATTGTTTTATTCAAGGTATGACCTAATACATTCAGTTTTACGTGTTGTTTTTTCCAAAAAAATAGTTTTATAGACGATCTTTGAAGACTTTGTCAAGTCTGTTAAGGACGACTTTGCTAATCGCAAAGATGTTATCAGATTCTTAGTGATTTTTAAAATAAATAATATACATAAAAAGTAAAATAATTAATAAATACAAACTAATTAATACTGTTAAGCCTGTCGCTTTTAAAATATTGAACTATAGATGCTATACTGGATTGATAGTGTAATATATCTTAATTTATTATATTGTTAACCTTATGGTTTTATATATTTATTTTTTCTGGTAGTTAAGTTTTTACTAACAATTTTTTCTCTAGCTTATTTTTTTATAACTTTTTGATCTCAATTACTTTGATGTCTTTGATGTCTTTAAATGACAGTAAGCGGTAATTCTTATGCGAAAACCATACTTCAAAGGGATTTTTATAAATTTAAAACTGGTCACTTAAATTTCCAAAGTCTAAGATCGTCAATACATTCAACTAAACTTTATGAAATCTCCACTATATTAGCAGACGACACCTTTGACATATTTGCGGTTTCTGAGACTTTTCTGCCGTAATGATCGTGATGGTCATTTTTTAGGATATGTGCTGCTGGTCAGCGTGAGTCCGTTATTCATTGAAATGTATTTGGGACATGTTAAAGTTTTATTCGGTGTGGTATTCTTACAAAATCGTAAGTTGCAGGTGTTTGAAGAACGTCATCGAAATTTATTTTTTAAATACTCGAACATAGTTGTTGTATGTGATTTCAACTTTAACCTCTTTAATATATTTAACACCAATATCATTAGATCACTAAGTTTAAGACTGAATTTATCAATTGTTCATAATTCTAGGCCAACGCACTATGATATAGCTAATGACTCTAGTCTTTATTTGGTTATTTTTTAGTAAGTAATCAATCTATTAAAAAATTTTCTGATCAGTTTTCTGATTGTCTGTCGTTATCTAATCATGCATTAATTTTTGCTTGCTTTGCTTTTGACACTATTCAAGTGCATGATTTTTTGCAATATCTTGATCATAATAATGTAGATTGGAATAATTTTTTGCTTATTTGTCCAGTTTTGATTATGACGTTTTTTTCTTAATCTATATTGTTTGTTTCATTATATTCCTATTGTTATAAAAAGAATATGTGTGAATAGTAGAGTATTCATTTTACTCGACTTTAAATTACTCGAATATTCGAGTAACCTTTTAAGTTACTCTAGTTATTCGATTAATTTATACCTTAAAATTTTATTCGATTTTTGTTTAGTGCTTATTAAAAAAAGCAAACAAAAATTTAGCTTAAAATAAGTGATAGACTTTCAAAATAATATATTATTAATACCCGTATTCTCTATCTCGATTTTTGTCGTTTTCCGACTAAAATTCTATTGAG
>MINK01192189.1:0-33158 GCA_001735545.1 Phormia regina | reverse complement strand
AAATCAGGCGCGGATCTAGCTCAAGCTTTTGGGGGAGGAAAATAGAATGATTTTCACAAATGTTTCCTTAAATTTTATGATTTACTACAAATTTCTTTCTGGGGGAGGAAATTTCCCTTTTCCCTCCCCGTGGATCCGCGCTTGTTAGAAATAAGAGGTTTTTTCACAGGACGATAACAACCGAGGCCAGCCTCATTTGCCCTTCGGCTAACTGTTCGAGTACTAATTTCCAATTTCAGATTATTGACTAAATCCCGAGGAGTAATTTTTGGGCTCTCTTGCTATCCTGTCTTTATGTAGTTTTACGAGGTCTTCCTTAATTGAATATTTATCACAGATAGTTTTTTGTTTTAAACCAACACTAAAATAATTTATAATTTTTAAATCTTCAGAAATTTTGACTTTAGCCATTTTCCTTAACTAATTGCGTGGATTATAATTAATTATTATTATACGTAAAGATTACATAAATAATGAATAATTATCAGAATAAAACAAATATGGATGATGCCTTTTACATCGATTTTTTTAATATTCTTTTTGATTTAGTCTTCCTTATTACAGAAGTTTAAAAGTTTCCATTGTTTTGTCAATATTTTGATTTTTATTATCAGATTTTAATTAAATACGTTCTTAATATTTTTGCTAGTTTATGTAGATATAAGTATTTACAAATGTATTACCAAAAAAATTGTTTTTTTAAATGCTTTAGGATTTTGCAATATTTGTTTAATATTTCGAAAAAGTTTCCATTGTATTGTCAACCACTGTATATCATTCCCCCACTTTATTTTTAAACATAAATATTGATGAAATTGATTACCGAACAATTAATTTCCATATTTTTTTACAGTGCATTTAGTACTCTTTGCATTCTCAGCAATGATGAAATGAAAGAGCGTAAGAATACGTGTGAACTCAGCCAGCACAATTGTTCTATGAGATTGACATTTTTAATTAAGTTAACGGATTACAAAATTGTCGGTAAAAATAAATATACTCAACCATATCGGTGAAATTGATTTCAAGAATAAATATATGTATTATATGTATTTTTGTATTATCAAAATGACCAACAATTTTGTATGAAATAAATAAATAAAATTCAATTTGAATTATTTAGTTAAATCCCTTATAATAACAAATATTTTTGAAACAATTGTTTTATCCAAATGACCAGCAATTGTAGCTTATAAAAATTTTTATTTTAAAACGTCATCTCTAGGGAGAGCAACTGACAGTTTAGTGCTTATTATGAGTGTAATAAAAATGTCAATGACCAAATAACATAAAATTTAACATGAAAATATTGTTGACAGACTACATGGGGGTCTTTTGATATTTATAATTGCTATGTGAAAAAACTGTTTTCAAATAACTGTGTTTTAAGTAACATTCCCATAAATATCACCCACAATCTATTATTTTTAGCATTTTTTGGGTGTAGCTACATTCTAAATGGACTAGATTTTGGTTTGAAATTATCTTAGGTATGTAAATGGAGTGAGTGTTTTGCGTGTCAGTCGTCACATAATGTCATGCAAATTTGAATTAAAACTTATTTAGAACCATAAACGATTTTTTCGAAAGTAACAATGTTGCAAACTTGATTTTTTTTATTTCTTCGAATCTATATATCCTACCACGCATGAAATATAAGATTTTCACAGTAATTTAAACAGCTTGAGTTTGTGAACATGAATATGATTTTGTACAAATAATCCTTGAACTAAAATGTGTACTTGATACAACATTTAATTTATTTATTTAGTATGTAACTATAACTTTAATTTTATTTTACTATTTTTTTTTTTTACATGACAGGTGTCTTTGTGTCTGCTCTCGTTTCATGGACAGAACAGAAAAAATAAAAATAAATAAAAACACATAAAACGCATAAAAATGTTTATTATCACTTTTGAGATTATTATTGACTAAAAATTGTAATTTTTATTTATGCAACTTTGAAATAGTAACTTTAATTCACAAAAAAAAAACCAACTAGTCAACAATTTCCAAATACTATCGAATAAATTTTAAATTCGCTACAATAAAATATAAAATAAAAATGAAAAAAAAAAAACTTAAGAAAAATTAACATTTTTAAAGGCAAACCATGACTAGACTAGTCTGAACACTGACAACACTTCTGTTAAGTGTAGTAAATCAATTTAATTCTACTTTTGTTTTTTTTTTTCCTTTGGTTTATGTAGATCAATGTTGAACTTAAAATCTGAAAAGTAAAAAAATCAAGCAATTCAATACTTTTAAATAGAGATAAAATTCTTCAACATTTTTTTTTTTATTTTTTTTCTATTCGAATTTAATTTTTATAAGTCATTAATTTTAATGAATTTAATTGTCACCAAATGCGTATTACAATTAAAAATTCATTTAATGACAAATGAAAATTTGTTAAAGCTAAATTTTAGATTGTATAAAACTAACAAATTTTGCTAACCAAAAAAATAAATAAATAAAAATAAAAAAATAACTTTATAAAAAATCTGGCAGGCTTTGAAAGTTGCGACAAACCACAATGTAACGTTAAGACACTTTAGGCTTAAAATTTAAAAAATTAAGAAATAAATATAAGTTTAAATCATGACAAAGTACATCCTAAAATTTTCTGGGAAAGTATTTTCAATATAGAAGTTGATAAGGACCATTAATTAGGAAAGATTTTCAAATTTTTGTTTGAATTGAAGACAACTTTTTATCTCAATTGAGGTCTACACGAGCAACAAATTTAATTATATTATGGAGGCATTATGATATAATTGTTAGAGCTCAATGGAAGATAAATTTGTTTTGTTGTAAATCGTAAATTTTTGGCTTTATTTTTCTTAAAAAATGTCTAAATAATTATTTGGATCAAAAATAACACAAAATTAAATAAAATTTTAAAAACGAAACATATATGACCATAATTTTATTATTTTCGGTTTATTTTAAAAATGATGATCTTTATAAAGTCCAACAATTAATATCAAAAACAAAATGATAATTGATGTTCCTCTATAGTAAAATGGAATTTAAACAATTTGATCTTCAGACTTTAACAAGTAATTATTTGAAATTCAAATAAAATGTATCAAAAATATTATTTGAAAAAAAAATCTGGAAACCTTGCATACCACTTTATTAATTAATTACATTAGAGTTCTTACAATTTTCCTTGTCTAACTCGAACGATATTTATTAGTTCCACACTGTATTCACATAGTTTTGACTTTTTAAACAAAAAGTACATTTTTATATTCAAAATAGTACATTCGACAAATTTTTATCAAGTCAAACATCAAATAATTGTCGTGATAAAGATTTGTCTAATGTAGACTAAATTTGTCAGTATTATTGAAGCGTTAAAAGAAAATTGTCAGCACTCGAGCTCTAACAACTTTGTCTTGATAATGCTTGGTAAAAGACCAGGCGCGGATCCACGGGGAGGGAAAAAAGGAAATTTCCCTTCCCAAAATAAAATTATTTAAAGAAAAATCTGTACTAAATCATACAATTTAAGGAAATATTTAAGAAAATCATACTATTTTTCTCCCCCAAAAGTTTGAGCTGGATCCGCGCCTGTAAAAGATGCTATCTTGATTGTTGTTGATAGATGGTATATTATGACATACGTTTTCCTCTATAGTTCACAGAGATGAAAAATGATGTGCAACTCAAACAAAAATTTGACGTTTGTCTTGATACAAATTTCTCTAATGTAGACTCAACGTTACAAAAAACAAAAACAATTCATGTAGTAAAAAGAAAAGAGAAAGACGTAATAACACAAAAATAAACAAAAAATAATAACATGAACAAAAATTTGACACTTCAAAATACAAAACACAGGCACCATACTGAATTCAAAAATAAAAAATCTCGGCTTAGAGTCTACTTTACACAAATTCTTTTCAAGACTAACGTCAAATTGTCAGGAAAATTGGCGTTTAAAGAAAATTTTTAGTGCTCGAGTACTGACAACTTTGTCTTGATAATGTTTGTTAATTGATTGTTGTTGGTACTTTTTACATGGTTTATTACGACATATATATGTTTTCTCCTATCCTTTTTGTTGTTCACCCACATACATTTGGATAATGTGGATCCAACTTGTTCATGTTTTGCCATCAATGTAAAAGTATCGAAGTTACACTTTTCGGCAAACAAAAAATTATGATTTGTTCGACAAAAGTTCTGCCAAATCAAAACAGAATTGAAAAAGTTGTGTGTATTTCTCTGCTGACTTTTTGTTCTTGTGCGTTAGAAATAAAAAATTATCTGCAACTCAAACAACAATTTGACGTTTGTCTTGATACAAATTTCTCTAATATAGACACGACGTTTCTTGATAAAATTTTGTCAAGTGTAAACTCAGTGTAACTGTTATAATAAACAGTTGGTCATTGGTTAGTACCTATTTAGATCTCACAAACTTCATATAAGCACAATTTCTGCCTGCTCTCTGAAATGTCAAACTTCAAATATAAATTAATTAATTCGATGTATTGTTGATTTTATAGAACTGCTATCTCCTGTTTGATTTTGCCACGGTCTGGTCCAAGATATGAAAATTAAAGTCTTAAACAGTTTCTGACAATCTTTAAAGAAGCTCGTAATTTTTCTTAAATTTGTTAATAATTTCAATTAATATTCTTTTTAAAATTTTATTTAAAAAATTTTCAATAATTACTACGACTTTTTTGCAAATCAAATTATCTATAAACAAAAACACTTAACCCCATAAAAGATTTCCGTCATATTGTGTTTACAATTTTCTTTCAAATCATTAACTGTCATTTTCGTTTCAAGTTAAATTTATGAAAAAATTCTTCAAACCACACCTTTATTTAAACTAAAACAAAATGCAACATGACTTTTTTATAATCAATTATTTTATGCGTAATTTGTTAGTTTTTGCCACATTATTGAATAATTTTAAGAAAATCTTAAAAATGTTTTAATTAATCTACAGTTTTATTTACTTTTGTTAATTGAAACCATGACATTTTATATTTATTAGATTTAATTTATACTTTTAAATTCATTTATTAATTAACTAAAATATTTTTAAGAACTTTTATGTTATATGATAAATTTAATTGTTAAAATTAAACAATTTTAATTAATTTTTTGTTTTATTCTTTAATCTTTTCAGAAAAAATTTATAGTCAAATTGAAAAACAAAGATACGATGGCTGGTATAATAATTTAGCACATCCCGATTGGGGTTCTGTAGGTAAGTTTATTATTAAAAATACATAAAATATCTGCTATGGTATAGACTTATTAAATAATTGGAAGAATTTTAAAAACATTTAAATAAGCCTTCAAATTTATTAATATAACTATAAATCGACTTCAAAATGATTACTGCTTTTTCTTAAAAAGACATAATGGCTGAAGATTGTTGAAAATCTAGTCAAACTTATTTTATTTCTACATTTTTATAGAAAAAAATTTAATTTTTCTTCATATTTTTTGTAAGAACTGTCAATTTATTTAAAATATAAATTTATATCAATTAGAAAATTAATTATATTAATAAATAATATAATTAAACTCCAATACAAATTAAGTTAATTAATTTAATTAAGAAAAGTAAATTCACAGATATATTTTGGGTTCGCGTAAAATTGGAAGTTAGCAAATTAATTTGGTCATAACAACATGGCTTAAATTTTTTTTGAGTTTCTGAAGCCTCTGTTTATGTTAAAGTCTTTGGTCAAATATTTTTAGGCTAAAGAAAGTTTTGGGAACTAAATCGGCCTTGAGCTAGCAACTTTGATTTAAGCTAAAGTAATTTTCTTCCAGCTTGTCTTGATTTGAATAAGCAAACGTAGCTTTGTTAACTCAGAATCCTACGAGGACCTAATATATATATTAATATTTGTGGGGTCTTAGATAAATATATCATTATGTATAGAGACCTACAAATCCGGCTACGTTAGGATTTGTAGGAAAAAAATTCATAAGTAAGCCAAATTTTAATTTTTTATGTGAAAAAAGCTTAGAAAATTACATAAACAGTGTCGCGCACTATATAACACCTTGTCGACTATATAACACCTTGGACTGCACTGATTTTGAAGTCTTAAAATTTTGTGAAAAATTTTGAAGTCTTAAAATTTTGTGAAAAATTTTTAAAACTGAAAATTTTGTGAAAATTTTTAAAACTGAAAATTTTGTTGCTTTTGATGTGCACGCTTTCATATAGAGAGTATACAATACTTTTTTTATTTTTGTGAAAAGAACCGAATTCACATCTTCTAAAGAATATGTTTATTAGTACCCATATGTGCTAACAATGTTACAAAATTAGTTTTGTTGTAAATTTAATACTTTGAAAAAAAAAACAAAGTTTATGATAACTCCAATTTTGTTGCTTATGTTCTGCACGGTACTGTATATAGAAGTTACAAAAAATCGTAAAAAATACAAATGTGCAAGTACAGTTTTTTTTTCGTATATATATAAAAGTATTTACGACCGATACTTGATGTCAATATCTTTACCGATTCGAAAAATAAACGATTTTGTATCTGAAAATTTTAAAAGTTATGATTTTTGTGTTTTCTTGTCTGCATTCTATTTTCTCTAAAAGGTTTCTTCACAGACATGTTAAAAAAACATTTCTAATAACCCAAACGACCAAGGTACACGCCTTCCCAAATTTGACACATTTCTTATAAAAGTTTAGCTTTAGCGCGAATCTATGGTACTTTGGAATAATGTGGAATTTGTATTGGCAAATGTAAAAAACACCATTTTTGTATGTAGAAAATTTTCATCGATTTTTCTAAAAAAAAAATTTAATTTACTTTGCAAAGTTGCAATTTCTGAGATAAATATCTTCAATGTTTGAAAAATATATAAACATTAATCGCGAAATATTCTTAATATTTATAACATAAAGAGCCACCAAAAACTTCATGGTCATATGACTCAGAATGATGGCGCGTACATACTCTATTAATTGGAAAATTAAATATAAAAGAGTTATGCAAAATTATAAATTCTACCTAAATTTTATATATTTTAAATTTGAAAAAGCAAAACTCAGGAGAAAAATTCTTCCGGCTATAAAATTCACATAAAATTCTAAAACTGCATTCCGTTTGTCGATTCGTGCTTTGGGATTTGAAAAAATGTAGACTAAAGTCAAAACTTTCATATAAAATTTGTCGAATTCGGGAGGGTGTGTACCATGACCAATTGATTTATTGGGCTTGTTTTTTTATCTTAAAGTCATCTCTCTGAAGTTACCTTTCAGAAAAGTGAAAAATTATTGTATGTTGCTAAAGAGAATTTTATTTTAGAGAAAAATAGTATAGAACACAAAAAGTCGCGTTTTTTTTGCAATTTTCAAATTCAAAATCGTTCATTTTTGGACTCGGTACAGATATCGACTTCAATTTTTTTATTCAATAACTAGTTAAGAATAAAACTAATAAAATCGTTAGAAAATACTAGTATATATATGAAAAAAATTGGACCAAGAACATGCAAAATAATGGCGGTGCTTAAAAATTCAAACGCAAATAACTCGAAAACTATAAGAGATAAAACAATATATAAAATCGGACGAAAAAACCGATTGTCAGAAGTACCCTAATTTGAGCACCCTTAGCTCCGCTCCTCTTCCAAACTTAACATTGTACACTCCTCTGCTATTATTTTATGAAAAGCTGATCAGAAATTACAGATTTATTTCCAAAAAATTTCGATTATGCCCTACTGTACATTCCTAAGCGTATTTCCCAGAATTTCAATACCAGGATGCTGAAAGAGAAATGTATTTATTGTACAGTAGGCTTCATAAAATCAATTTCAATATATTGACAAACATATTTTCTCAAAAGTTAGTAAAATTATTATTTAATAAAACATTTAAACTTTCGTATTAAATGAAAAAGATATAAATAAATGCTCTTCATTTTATGTGGAGTTATTAACTTTAATAAAATAGTTTCAATGGAGCAACTGAATAGAAAATATCTTCAAAGATTAAGAAGTAATTACTTCAGGAACTTTAATGTTCCTTCATCGTTTTAGATATCTTTCAAGTAGTTGACAAAATAAAAGGTTTGATGCAGAAAATAAAATTTTCTTGTTGCATTATGCATCTACTAGGCAATTGGAAAAATATTGTAGTTTTTTTTTGTAGTTAAAACAAAAACATGATTTCAAAGCACATGTCTCATGATTCCAACGAAATGTATGGGGGATATTGAATAATTTGTTTAAATTTCAATCAAATAATGGCCTATTGATTTTTATATCAATACTATTGCTTAATAAAGATTTAAACAATTTTGAATATAATTAAATAATGACTAATAATAAAACAAACAAACTAATGTATTAACTTAGCATTACCGTGATTAGATTTGTCGTGACCTAGTTCAATTTATTTGTAAAAACAAACATCGAATAGAAATTAGCATTCAAAAAAAAAAAATATATATTTTTTTTAAATAACTTTCGTTATTTTAAATAAATATTTACATATTTAAATTTTCCTTGTTTTTTTTTTACTTACAGATAGTCACTTGGTGCGCAAAGCACCGCCCTCATATTCAGATGGCGTTTACGCTATGGCCGGTTCAAATCGACCATCTACCAGGCGACTGAGTCGTTTATTTATGGGTGGTCGTGATGGTCTCGGCTCAAAATTTAATCGTACTGCCCTATTGGCCTTTTTTGGTCAAGTTGTAGCCAATGAGATTGTTATGGCATCCGAATCGGGATGCCCTATTGAAATGCATCGCATTGAAATTGAAAAATGTGATGAAATGTATGATAAAGAATGTCGTGGTGATAAGTATATACCTTTTCATAGAGCGGCATATGATCGTAGTACGGGACAAAGTCCCAATGCCCCAAGAGAACAAATCAATCAAATGACTGCCTGGATAGATGGAAGTTTTATTTACAGTACATCAGAGGCATGGTTAAATGCTATGCGTTCATTTCACAATGGCACACTGTTGACAGATAAGAGTGGCAAGATGCCGGTTAAGAATACAATGAGAGTGCCATTGTTTAACAATCCAGTGCCGACTGTTATGAAAATGTTAAGTCCTGAGAGATTGTTTTGTAAGTAAACCAACAGTATAGTTATTGAATATGAACAGAAATATAATTTTGTATTAATATTGCTTGCAGTATTGGGAGATCCTAGAACAAATCAAAATCCTGCTATGCTTTCCTTTGCCATTCTCTTTTTACGTTGGCACAATACTCTTGCACAGCGTATTAAACGTGCACATGCTGATTGGACCGATGAGGATATTTTTCAACGTGCTCGTCGTACTGTAATTGCTACTTTGCAAAATGTTATTATGTATGAATATTTACCAGCATTTTTGGGTTCTGAAATACCTCCCTATGAGGGCTACAATCGTGATATACATCCTGGCATTGGACATATATTTCAAGCTGCTGCCTTCCGTTTTGGTCACACTATGATACCGCCAGGCATTTATAGACGTGATTCCAGTTGTAATTATAAGAAAACGCCAATGGGTTATCCGGCCATACGTTTGTGTTCAACATGGTGGGATTCCAGTGTAAGTGATCTATAAGAATTGTGAAAGACATTTATGTAAGTACTAATCTAAACTTTAATTTTCAGGACTTTCTTACCGATACTACAATTGAAGAAATTCTAATGGGTTTGTCATCTCAAATATCCGAACGTGAAGATCCTGTTCTCTGTTCCGATGTACGTGATAAACTTTTTGGACCAATGGAATTTACTCGTCGAGATTTAGGAGCCTTAAATATTATGCGTGGTCGAGATAATGGTCTACCCGATTATAATAGTGCTCGAGAGGCATTTGGCTTAAAAAGACGCAATAATTGGACTGATATAAATCCCGAACTGTTTGCCAAACAGCCTGATCTTTTGAATATGTTGATCTCAGCCTATGATAATCAATTAGACGATGTAGATGTTTATGTGGGTGGCATGTTGGAGTCGTATGGCCAACCAGGAGAATTATTTACTGCCGTTATTAAAGAACAATTTCAACGCTTGAGAGATGCTGATCGTTTCTGGTTCGAAAATGAACGTAATGGTATATTTACGAAAGAAGAAATTGAAGAGATTCGTAAGATAAGAATGTATGATATTATTGTAAATAGTACGGATATAAATGAAAATGATATACAAAAGGATGTGTTCATGTGGCATGAAGGGGATCCATGTCCACAGCCCATGCAATTAAATGCCACCGAATTAGAACCTTGTACTTATTTGGAGGGTTATGATTACTTTTCCGGCTCCGAATTGATGTTTATTTATGTTTGTGTATTTTTGGGTTTTGTACCGATTCTGTGTGCCGGAGCTGGTTATTGTGTGGTTAAGCTACAAAATAGTAAAAGAAGAAAACTTAAAATACGCCAAGAAGCCTTAAGAGCTCCCCAGCATAAAGGTTCCGTAGACAAAATGTTGGCTCGTGAATGGTTACATGCCAATCACAAGCGTTTAGTTACCGTTAAATTTGGTCCAGAGGCTGCCATTTACACTGTGGATCGTAAAGGTGAAAAATTACGCACTTTTAGTTTGAAAAATGTCGATGTGGTTACTGTCGAAGAATCAGCCCATAATCATATCAAAAAGAAACCTTATATACTCTTGAGAGTTCCCAATGATCATGATTTGGTTTTGGAGCTGGAATCTTATGGAGCTCGCCGAAAGTTCGTTAAGAAATTGGAAGACTTTTTAATTTTACACAAAAAAGAAATGACTTTGGTAGAAGTAAATCGTGATATGATGTTAGCTGGAGCCGAAACACGTGAAAGAAGACAAAAGCGTTTGGAATACTTCTTCCGTGAGGCTTATGCTTTAACATTTGGCTTAAGACCAGGAGAAAGAAGACGCAGATCTGATGCTTCTACAGATGGAGAGGTAATGACTGTTATGCGCACCTCTCTATCCAAGGCAGAATTTGCTGCTGCTCTTGGCATGAAACCCAATGATATGTTTGTACGCAAAATGTTTAATATCGTAGATAAAGATCAAGATGGTCGCATTAGTTTCCAAGAATTTCTGGAAACTGTTGTGCTTTTCTCTCGCGGCAAAACCGATGATAAATTGCGCATCATCTTTGATATGTGCGATAATGATCGTAATGGTGTCATTGATAAGGGAGAGTTGAGTGAAATGATGCGTTCATTGGTGGAAATTGCTCGTACCACTAGTTTAGGTGATGATCAAGTTACCGAATTAATTGATGGCATGTTCCAGGATGTAGGTTTGGAGCATAAGAATCATCTTACCTATCAAGATTTTAAATTAATGATGAAAGAATATAAAGGAGATTTTGTGGCTATTGGTTTGGATTGTAAAGGAGCTAAACAGAATTTCCTTGACACTTCGACTAATGTGGCTCGTATGACTTCATTTAATATTGAGCCTATGCAGGAGAGACCACGTCATTGGATGCAAGAGAAATGGGATAGTTATATCACGTTTTTGGAAGAGAATCGTCAAAATATTTTCTATTTGTTTTTATTCTATGTAATCACCATTGTATTGTTTGTGGAACGTTTTATACGTAAGTTTAGAGGAGATCTGATTGGGTTTTAAAGGTATTAAATAATTCTTTTTATTTATTAGATTATTCCTTTATGGCTGAGCATACGGATTTAAGACATATTATGGGAGTAGGCATAGCCATTACTCGAGGATCTGCAGCTTCATTATCATTTTGCTATTCGCTGCTTTTATTAACGATGTCAAGGTATTTGAATAATTTTTAAATTAAGAAACCATAAATTTATTGCATATTTTTTCTCATTTCAGAAACTTAATAACCAAACTCAAAGAATTTCCCATACAACAATATATACCCTTGGACTCTCATATACAATTTCATAAAATTGCTGCCTGTACTGCCCTGTTCTTTTCGGTGCTACACACAGTGGGTCATATAGTGAATTTCTATCATGTCTCGACACAATCACATGAAAATCTACGCTGTTTAACAAGAGAAGTACACTTTGCCTCAGACTACAAACCGGATATTACCTTCTGGCTATTCCAAACAGTGACTGGTAAGCGCCCCAATTATAAAATATCTCAAACGTTTTCTTATTTCTTTGTTCCTCTTAGGTACCACCGGTGTTTTACTGTTCATCATAATGTGCATAATCTTTGTATTTGCCCATCCCACTATACGCAAAAAAGCCTATAAATTCTTTTGGAATATGCATACCCTGTATATAGGTCTTTACATACTAAGTCTTATACATGGATTGGCGCGCCTAACTGGACCTCCACGCTTTTGGATGTTCTTTTTGGGTCCTGGCATTATTTACACTTTAGATAAAATTGTTTCTTTACGTACCAAGTATATGGCTTTGGATGTTATTGAAACCGAACTACTGCCATCTGATGTCATTAAAATTAAATTCTATCGTCCCCCCAATCTAAAATATCTTTCGGGACAATGGGTGCGTTTGTCTTGCACTGCCTTTAGACCTCATGAAATGCATAGTTTTACTTTGACATCGGCTCCCCATGAAAATTTCCTTAGTTGTCATATTAAAGCTCAGGGTCCTTGGACCTGGAAATTACGCAACTATTTTGATCCTTGCAATTATAATCCTGAAGATCAGCCTAAAATACGTATTGAGGGTCCATTTGGTGGTGGTAATCAGGATTGGTATAAATTTGAAGTAGCTGTTATGGTAGGTGGCGGCATTGGTGTCACACCTTATGCTTCGATTTTAAATGATTTAGTATTTGGCACAAGTACGAATCGTTATTCGGGGGTTGCTTGCAAAAAGGTATATTTCTTATGGATTTGTCCATCCCATAAACACTTTGAATGGTTTATAGATGTTTTGCGTGATGTAGAGAAGAAAGATGTAACGAATGTACTGGAGATTCATATATTTATAACGCAATTTTTCCATAAATTCGATTTGAGAACAACAATGTTGGTGAGTATTGTGATGATTTTTATTTTAAGAAGGAAAAATATTGGAAAATTATACTTTTCTATTGACATTTTCAATTGAAAAGTAATATTCTTTACTATCCCGGGTTCACACACAGCAATTTTTCTTGCCGCAATTCTGAGTTTATAGGAGAGAGAGGAGAAGATAATACTAAACTTTTACATTCTCTTTACCTCTCTCGTCTACAAAGTCAGAATTGCTGCCAGAAAAATTGCTGTGTGTGCACCCCGAACATGTTAGTCGAAAGTTATTTGAAGAAAATCTAAATTGCTGCATTTTTCCGTATGTTTAGATCTTTTCGAGACTAAAGTAAGATTCCAGAAATAGTTTTAACTGTGATAACAAAACTTATGAATTTCTTTTAATCTAAATTAAAATTTATTTTCAGTACATTTGCGAAAATCACTTCCAACGTCTATCAAAAACATCAATATTTACTGGTCTCAAGGCTGTTAATCATTTTGGTCGACCAGATATGTCAAGTTTCTTGAAATTTGTACAAAAGAAACATTCATATGTAAGTAAACCTAGAAGTTATTTCAATTAATAAAAAATTAGTTAAAAATAATATGCATGACACTAATTTTTAAAATTATTTTGTAAATTTTTTTTTTAATTTGATTTATGTATTGAAACTGATCATTTAATTAGTTTATTACATTAAATTTTATATTTCAATATTTTTATTTTAGGTCTCAAAAATTGGCGTATTTTCTTGTGGTCCCCGGCCCTTAACCAAAAGTGTTATGTCCGCCTGTGATGAGGTCAACAAAACCAGAAAATTACCATACTTTATTCATCATTTCGAAAATTTCGGTTAAATATTAAAACGCAACACACAAAATTATTTGATATTAAAATATAGAAATTCATTATTAATCTCTAGAAAATACCCACTGTTTTAATAATCAGGCATTTAATACAAAAGAAATTAAACAATTAATAAAATAATATTAAAAAAAACCTAAAGTACTTATTAAATATGAGCGTGAAAAATGTATGTATTAAAAATGCGTAATATGAATGTATCTGTTATATTTAGAGAAAAAAGAAAAATAAAACTTTTAGTCAAATTTTATCTAAAAACAAATTAATAAGTATGTTTAAATTAAAACGAATGCAAATTAAAAATATGTAATTTATTTAAATATATTTTTTTTTTATTTTAATTTTTTTTTATAAATAATTATTATTATTTGTCTTTAGTTTTTTTTCGTTAATCAGTGTTTAAAACAAATAACAAAATGCTGAATAACTTATTTATTATTTTTTATGTTTAATAAAATTTAAGTCAATATTTTCAAAAATGATATTAAAATAGTTTTATTTTTCATTAATTAAAAATAAATATGAACATAAGAGAAATTTTTATTTAGTATCAAATTTGGGTAAAAGGAATAACAATAAAAAGGCATGTAAACAATTTCTTAGAAATTCGTAAGCAACAAATATAAAGCGACCATATTGTTTGGGGGTATAAAATTGGATAAAAAAGTTTAACACTTCTATGGTTAATAATAAAGGAAGACGTTTACGATAATTGTTGGCTGTAGTTGTATAGCTGTAAAAACAATTAAATTATATTTATATTGAAATAGTATTAAATGTGAAAAATTAAACTAAAAACCTTTTTGCCAAAGGACATGATAAGGCAACACCTAAAAGATAACCAAAGTCCCGACAAAGTGTAAACACAGGAGTACTTTCATGTTTCAAATACAAGGGATCAGCACACCATTTAAAAGCCTATAAATCATAAATTTGTAAAAATATAATTTTAAATAAAAGTAATCATATTTTTACACTTACCATTCGTACCGACCAAAATGGATCTATATCCATATGTAACATTAAAAAGTAAACACTGATAGGTATTATGCCCAATCCTATGACCACCAATATTGCCTTTAGTTTCCTCAAATTTAATAGTAATTTAGAAAAACGATTAAATAGGTGTATCATGCCAACAGCATATAAAGAACCCATAATACATTGATGTAGAAATTCATAAAGAAAATATAAACGACTAAACCACAAAACAGCCGACATTAATGAACAAATGGCATAAATTAATAAATACTTGTCATAAAGCACAAAATCATATGAAGACAAAAACGATTTAACAAAACGCCAAACTAAAATGCAAACAAAAGTGGTAAAGGTTACAGCATGAGATGAAGGAAATCCAGCACTAGTATCACAACTAGAAGGATCAATTTTTATATCATCAAAATAATATTTGTAGTTATCGGCATTTTCTTTAATCCACCAAATGGGACGGTATTCTGGTAAGCACCTGGAAAAAAAATTATTGATATTTCAATATGTATTAGAAATGGAAATTGCTTACCATTTTATCACCGATGCTAAGGTATTAATTAAACCTACAGAGGCTGCTAGTTGTACCAGTAATTTGTGACTAAAGGTACCTACTAGAGGTATCCAAAGATTTAATATGAAAATGGGATTAAGATAGTCATTAATAGTCCTTAATATCGGTTCGGCAAATTCAAATCTTCAAATAAAAATAAAAAATTATTAAGTAGAATTTGTATATAAATTTCTTTTACATTTAATACTTACTGAGTTTGTATGTTTTTATTTATATTTATTTCGATTTCATAAAAAAATGTTAATAAATAATTCAACATTTTGATATTTTTATTGTTATTCAACTATATTTCATTAATGTGGGAAGATTTTAGTCCTTTTTATACGAATTTTTTGTTATTATTTTTGTGTAGGTATTATATCCCAGCAAAAAAAAATAATTGAAAGTTTCTTACACAAAATCTAGGATGTTGTAGAAGTTATTTTTACCAATTTTTTTTTTTACCAAAATTTAAAAATGTCACTGTGTCCTAAGAAACACAAATGAATAATTTGCATAAAATACTTAATAATAAGCATTTCATTTACATTTCCATTATTAATATTAAACTCTTTTAGTTGGTAAATAAAATACTTCAAATTTGTTGCAGTTTTATATAATCACAAAATTATTTCTTAAGTCACAAATACATTACATTTTAAATAACAAAATTAGTGCAATTACCTAAAAAATAACATTTAATTATTGAAATTTGAAAGAAATATTTAATGACACATTTGTAAGGTTTAGTAGTTATGGTACTGCTGGTATATACTTCCATACATTGCTTGTTGGGCTATACATCCTTTCATTTATTATATATAATCGGTCATATGTTTTTGTAAAGCATGCGCATTTCAATCTGAGTTCAAAAAATGATACAACTGCATTATAAACTTATTAAAAATTTATTATGAGCATATATTTTATTATTTTTATTTGATTAAACATTTTTTAATCAAAGGATAAATTGAAAACTGATACAGTTGTTAATTATATATAAAGTTTTATATAAATATAAAGTTTTTTAAATTAAAATTAATTTTTTATGAAAAATTCTTTTACAGTAAAGGATGTTTCAACATGACATGAAATCCATTTTAATATGAAATCACTGACTTCGAAATTCTTTAAAAATATAATAAACCATCATATGAACGAAAAAGAACCAAAATGTCCCCTAATGGATTTTCATTAACTTAGTGTCATGACTCTAAATTAAAAATTATAGAAAATTAAAAAAGTACCATCAGAACAAAAAAGTACCATAAAATCTCCTCTTATAGATTCACATTCATTTACGACTACAATGATATGTCATCTTTCTGGCTTCATAATTATAAAAAAAAAAACAAAAAATACCATTAGTAGGATAAAGAAAGTAGCATAAAGACTGCTCTTGTGAATTCGTTCCCATATAGGACCATGTATATTTAATTTAATGTTTTTAGGTTAAATATTTTAGAAAATTCAAAAAGTACCATTAATTATCATAATTATAGAAATTTTTAAAAGTACCATTAAAATAACAAAAAATTACCACAAAGTCCCTTTTTATGGATTCTTACTAACTAAAGACCATATATTTCTAATTTCATGTTTCTAGGCTCATAACTATAGAAAATTCAAAAAATACCATTAAAAGAACGAAAAAGTACCAAAAAGCCCCTCTTTGTGAATTCTTTCTAACATCGGACCATGCGTATTTAATTTCATGTTTCTAGGTTAAATTTTATAGAAAATTCAAAAGATACCATTAGAAGAACAAAAAGTCCCTCCTCTTGAATTCTTACTCATAAGACCATATATCTTTAAGTACCATAAATTCCACTCTTGTGAATTCTTATCCACATAGGACAATATTTTCTTAATTACATGTTTCTATGTTTAATGTAAGTGATAATTCATTATTAAGTTTGAATAAAATGTAATTTTCCGCCTTTACCCGTTTTTTGGTACTTTTTTTTACTCATCGATGTATCAAAAATTGTATTCCAATAAATTTCTAAATTGTAGTAGTATTTTATTATTAAAATATTTCAATAAATATAAAAAATGTTTTATGAAAAAAGTACCAAAAATATGTACGATTTTTATCCCTTAAACGTTTGAATTTCTAAAAAGTACCGAATTTGTATTTCTCACTTTTTTATAAGTTATGAATACCACATAAGTTTTATCTGTATGTTGATTGGTTTCGAAGATACATATGGTGCCAAAAGAGTACCAAAATACATTTTTACCCGTTTTCTCCCTAAAACGGCCGATTTTCAAAAAAGTACCAGACACCTGTCAAATTATTTTTTAAATGAATAACGGCAACTATTCAACTTTTTTATATCATTATTAGTTTGCGAGTTATAAGGTTACCGATTTTACCATTTTTTACCCCCTAAACATTCGAATTTCCCAAAATCTTGTCTTGTATATGGAAGGAGACCTACCTAAAATATAATTTATTGTTATTACCTTTCAGGAGCCATTTTTTAATGTTTAAATTTGAAATTAAAGGTCAAATGTAAACAATTTTAAAGTACCTTCCGTGTAAATATATCCGCAACTCGTATGAAAATTATTTGGTATATTTGTATTGAATAATATAGCAATAAAGTAAAGGTGTGGGGTTTCCTTTCAATAGGATAAAATTAAAGATTTACTAAAAATTCCAATAAAAATGCCAATTTTATATAAAAACAAAAATTGTTCCCTAAATTAAACATTTATATGTCATACACAAATTCCCAAAATATTATGGATCAATTATTTCGTTTCGTTAAAAAAATTTTCCTCCCCCAAAAGCTTGAGCTGGATCCGCGCCTGATTTAATTATATTTTATGTTTAAATTTTAATATTGAAATTTAATAATATTAATTCATATGAAAAATTATTTGCATATGTAATTTCATTGGAGCATTTAAATAGGTAATTTTTTAAATCGTACACTATTCGAGACATCAACAAAAAAGAAATGTATATATTTAGCAATGAATTAGCTATCGTATTAGTACGGCTTTGTTAAGAGCTAAAAATGAAAATGGTGTGAAACCAACTTTGGACTTATACTTCAGGTTAATCCAGGAATGCATTCGGGATAGAATCAATCATGCATGAAATAGCAGAACGGACTGTCTTATGGTCGATACATAATATGACAAATACAAATTTACTTTTAAGCATGGAAATCTTATTGAAAGGACATTGTCTAATAAGAAAAAATGGAATGCAAATGCGATATAAGTATTTTAGGTCTTTGCAGAATGTTTGAGATTGATGACAGTGTAGCATATTGTATATCACAGTCTGTATCTACAACAGAGTAGGAAGAAATTATTATGACAAATTACGTATTTATTTCAGCAACTATCTTAGAAATAGGCTGGCTAAAGGAATATTGTTCTTCTTTCTTGGTCTCACATTTTCATTTCTTTAATCCCTTCAAATGCATATAAATTGTGAGATATAAAAAGTAGATTAAAAAAATTAATGATTTTTTTAAAATATTGCTGAAAATTTAAATATACTAAAAAAGTTCAGCATTAAAATTGCCAAATACATTCCAAAAATTTAATTAATTAAACAATATTTAAATAAATTTTATATTATACAAACAATTTATTTAAAAAAACATGTTTTAAAAAATAATGACCCAATTTACAAATAATAATTTTTCTTTTTTATATAAACAAAAAAATATTTAGCATTCAATGTATAATTTTAAAAATAATAATAAAAACAAAACAAGGTTCATTCCACACACAAAATATCAAACTGAAAAAATATATATACATGTATAATTATATAATAGTGGCATAAATACCTTTAACTCCTATTCACATTGCCCAATAAATATTTAAGGAAAACATTTAAATCGTTTAAATCATTATACAAATTGAATTGTATAGGTGAGTAGCCAAAATGCAGTAAATGATTATTAATGAAAGCACGTTCAGCAGCAATTTCCAAAAGTAAAGTTCTATTAATGTCATGTGTTGAAGTTGAGACACCACTATCTATATGACCACTAAACATTGAAGAACTTTCCGGAGTGGAAGAATGGTGGAAGTGGGTATAAAGTTCTTGAGGACTGAAATATTTTGAATCCGTCTCAGCTAGAGAATCATTTGGTGTATCTGTTGGTATGCTGTAAGGAGTTGTTAGCCGGCTATATAATGAAGGCTGGTCGTTATTATTATGATGATACGAATGATCATGATCAATACTTAAACGATTTAGTTTAATGCGTTGATTTAAGCTAAATGCATGTTGTATAAGAAAATCATGTTTATTATCATTTGTTATTTGATTATAATTTAAACGTTTCGCTACATTACTGGAGGATTTAAACTGACGAGTTTTTCTAAGATGTTTGGATTTTAAGGGAACCAACAGTTCTTCACTTTTTAAGCGTTTCAAACGTACATATGGTTGAAACTCGGGTTTAAGATATTGTTTTTTATTTTTAACATTTATATCAGACTCTTGTTTGAACATCATGGGTTTGGGTAGCTCTGTAGCTATATTGTTTTCGTTCTGTAATTTTGCAGGAGATTCAGATTTGAAAGGTTTGGGAAAATCTCCTTTAGCGAAAGTAGATTTTTTAATTCCTTTTTGGACGTTTGACTTATTTGATTTTTTACGCGTCTTAATACAAGATTTTGGAAGATTTTTTAAAATTCTATGTTTCGAAAAGCCGGATGCAAATGACAAATCTTTTTCGGTATTTATATTTTTTAGTTTTGCCTGAAAATAAATTATAATTTTAAAGAAATACAAATTTCTATTTATATATATCTTTGAAGCACCAATTTATAATTAAATTTATATTAAATGACAAACTCACCTTTCTTCCTCTTTTCTTAATTGGTTTATTGATCTTTCCTTGGTTGATATTTTGTATATGTCTTTTTTGTCTAGCTTTATACGACCTGCGTATTTTGCTTTTTTGCTGTTTTAAGGGAGTTTTGGGAGTTTTACTATTTTTTAATATAGAAGTATTTTTAACAGGTGGGTGATCATTTTCCACAGATGATAATTCAATAGTAGAATATTTTAATGATTCTGTTGAAGTGTTTATAGAAATGTTAGATATAACTTCTTCAATTGATTTCGTTGATAGGGCTTCATCAAAATAGGTCTCAACGTCACTCAGATTTACATCTAACGATGAATTTAAATTGTAACTTAAGCAATTTTTGCTTAAATTTTTATTGATATACACTTCCTAGAAATTTATTAAAAAAATGTGTATGTGACATTGTATTTTTCAGTCAATTTAGATACTCGTAATGGTGAAATTCTAGAAAATTTTTCTCTTAATTGCCTCTAACTGCCAAGATAAATTATTATATAGAAATTTTCTTTAAAACAATTTCTCAAGAACTATGGTCAATTCCAAACAATAAATAAACTTGGAAATTCATGATCACATGTATAAATTAACTATCAAATATGTAAATATATGTAAACTATTTATTTACCTGATTAGAATCTGCTGTAGATAAAGCTTCAGATTTAATAATTAATTCCTTAAGATTAATCTGAAGAACATTAAAAATTTATCAAATTGTAATTATGCAATGATTTTAAATAATAATTTACCGATGATTGCACTGCTTGCGCGTCTATTAGGGGCTTTGCATCAAAAGTATTTTTTGGTATTGGAGATTTATGTCGTCCTTCATTCAGTTCATCGTTATAGTTTATAAGTTCTGATTTTACAGTTTTATTTAGAATATCATCATCCTAAAATAAAACGTATAGTTTTAGAAATAGATTTCTAATTTGATTTTACAGTTTAACACAGGTGCAGATCCATGGGGAGGGGAAAAAAGGAAAATGGTTAATGAAAAATATATACTAAAACATAAATTAAGGAAATAGTGGAGAAAGTTGTTCTATTTTTCTCTCCCAAAAGCTTGAGTTGGTTCCGTGCCTTGTTTAACAACGACTATAAAGCGTATTTCAATAAAGATTTGACATTTCCCCAACATCAAAAGGAACAAATTTAGTACAAAATCCTTTTATTCTAATTTTTTTATATTCACCTTATTATTTTTTTCAACTAATTCGTGCTGTTTTTGAGATTTCTTTTTATTACGTCTTCTTTTAAGAAATGCCAAAGGATTTTTAACTAATTGATAATTTTGTGACACTTGTTCTCCATCAACTTCCTCTTTTTCATCACTACGGTTACCTAATTCAATTATTTCCTCATTAAATTTATGGTTTTGTGATTCCTCTTCATCACTACGATTATCTATTTCAATGATTTCACCAATTAATTTCTGATTTTGTGGCTTTTGTGTATTAATGTCTTCGACTTCATTAAAAGAATTTTCTATTTCAATAATTTCCTGTTTTAATTTGTAGTTTCCAAAAGATTTTCCAACTATAATTTCGTCTTCTACAACCTTATCAATAATGTTAGGAACTTCTATTGGTTCTGTTTTTATTGTAATAATACCACCTGTATTGTCTCCTCTTTGATCTTTTACTGATGAAGGAATTGTAGTATTAAATGGTACTACCTCTGTTGTGTTGATTTCAAACTCCTGTGATTCCAAAAATTCTTTTTTTAATTGTATATTTGATACATTTTTAGTATTATTTGCACTTGAATAAAGATTCAAAACAAGGCTGCTGCTGTTGGCTTCAAATTGAGCTGAAGATGAAATATCATTTATTGGCGCTTGTGGTGGTTCATTGACTATTTTATTCGTTTCTAAGGATACTAATTGTTCTTGTCCAGACTCTATATAATGATGTACACTTTCTTGCTCAGTAGGTTCTGTTGTATCGTTTATGGATTTGCTTCGATTCTTGTCAAATAACAACTTAGTTTTTGAATATTCATCCAAAGCTCGTGGTTCTGTTTTAATTTTAGCAAAATTTGCCACCTTAATGCGGTTTGTTTGGGACATTAATGTGTGACTTAGTTCGGACATAACTGTTTCTTTATGAATTTCATTAAAGACTTCATCTGCTGCATGTGTAGCCACATCTTTTGGTTGTTCTTGTGGTGGCCTACTTTGTTGTTTACCGTGCACGATTAATTCTTCATCATTGGATTTTGCTTGTTGGGCACCCATTACGTTTATAGATTTTAATAAAGAGTCATTTGTAGAAAAATATTAAGAAGATTTGTATAATCGCAAGAATTTTCAAATGAATTCCAAGAAAATCTACGACAAGAAAATTTAAATTAAAGCTTAAAATATTGTCGATAATGCAGTTTTGTGCTAAATCAAAATAAACATACTATTGTGAATGGTATACCGTTAGCTATTATAGAATGTTGCTAACTTTAATATTTTTGTAAATCACTTAAATAAAAGTTAAATGAAAATCGCTGGATAAAACTAATTTTGTATATGACATACTTTTGTATTTTTCGGAAGTAAAAACTACTAGGACCATCAAAATTGATACTTTTTTAAGTTTTTTTTATATTTTTTCTATTTAGCCTGCCTTTGACAAAAGTTAAATACCTTATCTATAAACAATTTTATATATTCTTTCCAAGACGTTTGCGTATATGTTCATGTTATATATCATAAACAACGAATTTTGGATGAATTAATTAAGATACTCTGAAAAATATATAAACAAGAACATGTACACTTATGTTTAAATTCGAAAAAAATTTCTAAACAGCTAGATCGGCATAAATAGACCTCACTAACTCTGTACCGTTTATTTGATTTTTTTGCCACTGGTAGTACTTTTATCGGTGAAAATAGCGATGTAAAAATTTTAAAGCAAATCAATAGTTTGGAAGTTGCAGAGCTTTGAAAATCGAATTTGTCTAAGAATCTCGCATTAAAAAATTTGGTTATAAAAATTAATTAAAAAGGAAGAATTACGTTAAAGAAGCTGCTGTTCTTATAAAAGAAAAATATGTCCACAAAAAATTATTATTATTATTATTATTATTATTATTGTACTAGAAATTACAAAATATTTCAAAAAGTCGTGTTTATAAAACTTTTATATATATATTTTTTTTATTTTATTCAGTTTTCAATTCGTACCTTATTGTTAGCAAGCCGATAAATACTATAAGAAATATTTACGATTTGAAATAAGTTTCCATAAAATGAGTACTGCTAGATATCTTTTATTGATAATTTTATTTATAATTTGTATATCTTATTATTTTACACAAATTATTAAACTGTATATATTTTCTAATGTGTTATTTAAACTTTCTTACTTACGTACAAAAACGCTTAAATGTTATTACTTGAACAGCTGATTGTTTGTTAAATGTAAACAAAACGCAACGAGAAAATTTAGTGGTGCTACCACTAAAAAAAATATAAACAAACGAAAAAAAATGAGTAAAGTTATTGAAATAATCGATTCAGATGATGATAATCTCACGCCCACAGACACACCGACATCCTCAAATACAATAATCAACAACATGGAACAGGACGATAATCAACAGTCCCAATCAAGACGACGTCGACGCAAAAGTGTACTTCATGCCATGCCTGATCCAGATATGCAATTTCAAACAATATCCCTCGAAGATGATGAAGACGATGTCGATATAAATAATTCAATTTCTATAAATTCTTCCCCAAAGAATCAAGTAAAACATACTACTAGTGCTGCAGCAGGATCCCGTACACTTTTAAAAATGCCAAAAAAAACCCCTAAAATTCTTGCTCCAAAAGCACCAACAAATGCAGAAATAATAGAAGCTAATATAGAAACTTTTCTTAATGATCCTGAGACTATAAATGATGTCTATAATATTGCAGAGGAGCGTGCTCGTATTAACTATTTACTTTCGATTTATGGAATGCCGGAGATAAATTTTACACTCTATACACGTCCAGAACGACTACAATTTCAATTTGAGGAGCGTTTAAAACAACGAAAAATGCTGCATAATTGGGATAATGTAAGAATGCAAGATAATCGACGCAATTTATTGCATAAAACTAATGAACAGAATAATGCAACGTAATTTCCTGTTTAATTTTAGTTTTTTATTCAAAACTATAATATAGTTAAGATTAAATAAATACATTCACATAAATGTAAAATAATAAAAATTAACCTTTACTATAACAAAGTTAATGATTTATTAAATTTGGATAAAGTTTAAAATATCGTAGATGAGTTGAGAAAAATGCGTTCATTTTATATAAGACCTGGTCTGAGATCTGAAAGTTTTATTAATTGTCCACTTTCCATTTTAAATTCGACAGCACACCAATCTTTAAAAAAACTCTAATTTTTTCATAAATTGTAAGTTAAACTTCAGTTAAATGTGAATGACACCAGGTTGGTACGATTAAGAGTCGTTTATTTATATTTGAGGTGTTATGTACCCATTTTTATACCCTACACGACCGTAGGTGGTTGGGGTATTGGGGGTTGTTCTTCCATCAGCTGTTACTGAAAATAAATTAAAAAATTGTATAATTCTGAATGCAGTTGGGATCGTATCTTAATATGTCACATATATAGAGTTAGGATAATATTTAAAGGACCTAAAGCTTAAGGAACATGCAGGGCAATAACTTAAAGTTGCGGAATAGTACTTTTTTCTAACAAATTCCATAATATTTCTATTTGATTCCTTTTAATATACATATTTTTTTAATAATACCATTTATCTCTCTATGAAATGGTGTAATATATAAATACATACACAATTATTTTGATTTTTTGCGTCTATAGAGAACGTGCTTTGTTAATAATGTCGTGAATAACTTTAATATCTTTTCAGTTCCTTTTACAGTTGACAACGGTTTTTAAAAAATAAACTCCGAGCTGATAAAACTAACGTAATCTATTTAACGGTATGTAGAGTATTTGAAATCAATTGAATGCTATTCAAAAGATGTTGAATTACATACAATGTATATAGATATCCCAGTAAAAAAATTGAGGAAAAAGATGTTACCACAACTAGTAACCGGCTTCACTTCTAATTCAGGTGAAAAACCTATGAATTTAACATTAACGTGTCATTGGTGGGATGTTGTTCATTTTTTTTGACAACTTTTGGTCTGATATAATATTCGTTTCAGATGCTATTAAAAATGCAACAATTGGATCCTTTTTTTAAAAGGTTTTCATAACTCAAAATGTTTTACACCTTGGATGTAATAAAAAAAAATAGTTCTTTAAAATTGTGTAATATCTGATTTAAGAAATGATATTAATGTATAAATTAAAAATACACTTGCATAGCTTCCAATTTCCAATTTTGTGTAAAGGTCCATAACTATTTATTTAAATAATTACTAATTGAATTAAATGAAAATTGAAAATAGCGCATTCCACAGAAATCTGGAAAACATTATGTTACCACTATTTAATTTTTAGTTCGAAAGAAAGACTTTTTATTTTGACTTATTGTACAAACTAAAATGTAATGTTAAAAGGTTAAATAAAATTACATTATGAAAGTACTTTTAATGTAGATGTTTATTAAAGATGTTAAAAATAGCTACAAAATGAGCTGAAAATAAGCATTAGCATATTTGTATGTGACTTAGATGTCGTTTGTAAAGAACGACTACCATTATTTTTTGCTGGGATATGTAAGCAAGAAAATTATTAACAATGTATAACAAATGTATAACAATGCTTTCAAATGTATAACAATGCTTTCAAATTCTTGAACTATATATCCCAACGAATTCTGTATAAAGTGTCGGTCTCTGACACTACTATAGTTTTATTCCGCACAGTTTGACATAATTGTTAATTTTACTGTTTGGTTCTCATGGTTCAAAATTGTAAAAGGATTTACTTCGTTCATCGTTCATTGATGAATGTGTGAGGGTATAGACAACAATTGAAACAATTTTTAAAGGATTCCGCTTAGTGGAAGGTCTGGTCTAAATAAAGAAGACATTATTGCATTTAAAATATATAATATTTCTATTTAATATTTTAAACGTGTCGACTAAATAATTTTAAATTAAGTAACACGCAGAAAGTAAATTGTTATCGTATATGCTTTCTTTTTATAGTTATTTGGCCATATTCTTGATTAATACAAAAGTGTTTAATAAACTTTATGAGATATCAACAAAAATATACAGTTATGGACTAAATTATTCACAAAATAGTCAGTTCAATGTATATACATATGTATGGCAATATATTTTTGACTTTTTATTTAATATTCTTTAAGAAACATGTATTCCTAATTTTGATATAATGGGTCAGTTTTTCATTTTCAGCATTACTTACATATGAATTTGTTGTTTTGTCCTTTTATGAGAAAACTTTTATCTTTTAGTGTATTTTTTCTTCTACATGATATCATTTATGATCGATTAAAGTGAAAACTGTTAACACCAGTATATACCGGTATTAATATCTTTGAAAGTAACAAAGATATCAGTATTAACTAAGTAACAGAAAAGTAAAAAAAAAATGTTTGTTTTGTTACCAACCGTTTTACAGGAAGTTCATTTAAACAAATTAAAAAAAAAGTTAACTTTGTTAATCTTTTTTAATTGCAGTCTATATAGAAATGAAAACATTTTTTTTAAATTGTATAGATTTGATAAATGTTTGAAAAAATATTTGCTAAAAAAACAAACAGTACTATGGGGGTAAGGATCATACCATTTAAAACAAATAAGTGCGCCATTAACGGAAATATAAATGTTTATTTTATTATGTACTTTAAATAAACATAAAAAAGAACTGTACTTTTAATTTATTGAAAAAAAAGTAGATTATTAAAAAAATAATTCCTTGAAATTTGACCACAATTATTATGAATATTGCTTTTGCTAAAATCAATATTTTTAAATTTAATCTCAATCATATATTTTATATTTTTAACTATACCATGCCACCTGCTGTCAAATTAAATTACTGATAATGCACTCAATTTACCCCCAAATTATACTTAAAAATATAATTTTGTATTAGCAAAAATACTATTAAGTGTTTGTTTTTCTTTTTTTGCGAAAAAAAAAAACTACTACGAAAATAAATTCGCAATTGATATAGAAAATCTATACTCTCCAATTGAAACGTTTTTTTTTTTATTTTATCAGGATCTATTTAACGCACATGTGTAGACTATTGTGAGAGATTCATGTGGCGAAATATTATAAATTTATAGCGAATAATCGATGAAAAGTGATAAAATTTTCAATTGCTTTGGTTGAAAAGAAATTATAACAACAATAATAATAACAATAAAAAAAATAAAATATTTTTGGAATATGTACGAATCGAACAAAGTTCAAAAATTTATAAATATATATAGAGGTTAACCCATTGGAAAACAAAACTTTGTAAAATGATTAATGATTTTAATTAAAATTCTAGAAATTGGAAAATATATATAAAATATAAATTCCGAATAGAATGTGAATTTAGAGGATATAAAAATATGACACGTATCGGTCTTTGTCGCATTTTGATTATAACTGTAGGTTAAAGGTCCGAAGTGCTTAATTCTTTAATTCACTTTATAAAATCGAATTAAATATATTATCCTTTCTTTTGAAGCTGTGAGTCTTTGAAGCAATTTGGCAAAAATGCGGAATATATCGAGCACTGGTCGATATTTTGAAAATATACATCTTCTACCAAATTTTCTTCGACGTATCAAATTTATAGCGAAAGCAATTTTATCGTAAATGATATTTTTCATCATATAACAATGTGTAAACAATTACAACAACGCTACTCCTGTAAAGTTTTGTTTTCAGCAAGACATTTTCGCTGTTAGAGCTCGATATGTGGTGCAGAATCGATTTTTTAAATAAATTTCTAACTTCTAATCTGATCTGTTAGTTAGATTTACATAAAATTTTATATAGGAGTCTATAATTTTAAGTTTGGAAGTAGGGCCATACATACTTTTTAGAAGCGAGGCAATAATGGGTCCAAATAGGGTACCTCTGGCATAGACAATTTTTCATTGCCTTCCAATTTTTATTTTTTTTTATGCGATTTGAAATATGACATGCGTATGTGTGCATCTGCTATAGTTTTTAAGTTATTTCATTTGAAAGTACAACTATCTAAATTGTGCAAAATGTTGGTCCAGTTTTTTTTTCAGTATATATTCTTATATTTTTTCAGATTTTCTTAAATTTTTACCCAGTTAAATCGCCTATTGGATAGGGCAGTGCATTCACAGTGAAGTGATAGCTGTCTTCAACAGCTTCCCTACACTACCTACTTGGATCATCCTTTTTAATTCGTAATCTTGCCTTATGATTACCAAGGAAATTGTCACCATTATTAGGATCAATNNCAGNTCNNANNTGCGTNNTATNNNTTTCTAAAATTATTGAGANATTAAAAATGNTNTACACAGAAAATANATTTCAAATTATTNTTTAAATAAAATTATTNACTAAATTTGTATTGGAGTTTAATTATATTATATTATTTATTAATATAATTAATTTTCTAATTGGTATAAATTTATATTTTAAATAAGTTAAATAAGTCTTACAAAAAATTTAAAGAAAANTTAATTTTTTTCTATAAAAATGTAGANATNAAATAAATTTGACTAGTTTTTCAACAATCTTCAGCTCTTTATGTCTTTTTAAGGAAAAGCAGTAATATAAAATCAATTATTGTAGTTATTAATATTATCATTTTGATGATTAGAGCAAAATCAATTAAAAGTTAATTAATATTACAAATTTCGTAATTGAAGTTGATTTTTACATTTTTTTTTGTGTATAAAGCTGTAAGATTCTTGTCACTGACTCGACCATAAAGTTCTCGATTCTTGTTTCATATTTTGAAAGACCAAGGATAGGGGTGGAAAAACTTTTCTTACTGCGTTCTCCTGTAGTAAGTGCGTTCCTCTATTTACTAATTCGTCCGTCCGCATACTCATTGCGTAGAATATTCTTATTTGTCTTGCTACCAGGCTATCGCTTAAATTTCAGCTTGGAAGATACTACAATCGGTTTTTAAACTATAAAAAGTCTCCAAATTTAGTCCATTGCAAAAAAAAAAAACATCCATCCGGTTATGGAAATGTGCTATTACGTTGTAGGATGTTAAATAATCTTTTGTAAAGTCTTCAGTCAGGAGATAATAAGGGAATTATCTCCAAGTGACGCAACAATTCAATTTTTAATGAATCAGTTCGCTTTAGTGTGGTAAGAGTTATTTTTGCTGATTTTTTAACATGCACAACCAAAGATATAACGTTTTATAGGACCTCTAAGGCTGCTGTTGACGTGTTTTTGATCCACGTAACCAATATAGTGGCAATATAACACCACCTTGAGTTGTTTCTTTTGTTGCGATCGCATGTAAATAAGTTCCACCAAATTCATCAGTAATTCAACGATACAACCTAAATATTCCAATTAGAGTATCCCCAATAACATCAATTGATTTCTGTATAATTTTTGGATAAATCCCATCTAATCCTTGTGATTTATAAGGACCATAGGTGTTTACAGCCGATTTTAAACTATGTAGGATAATAATATTATATATATTTGAATAATCATCCATATCATGACATATCTATCCAATTGTCTTCCGAAGTCTTAAGAAATTTTCTCAATCTTGATGTGTCCTTTATAGTCATAAGTTCAGAAATAGTATTTTCATTGTAGTCTCCCTTTTCCCTTCTTATATATATTTTTTTTAAATTATTTAATTCATCCTTTGTTAAAGGATTTTCTTATGGTTTTTCTAAGTATCTGGCGATGTAAATTCCACCAGGCTTGTTTTTTCTTTCCACTAACTTATTGGACAAGCTTCTTTAAAGGAAGAAATTGGAATGTTTTCAATTGCTTTCAGACAGAGTTTTACTTTGGTTTTATCTGTATAACTTAAAGTTCTACTTTTAAATTTTAAACTAAGTAGTTCCTTGAATTTATTATTTTAATATTCTCATTTGAAATTTTAATACTTAAGTCAACATATTTGTGGTCACTTTATTTCCTGGAACTTTATTTCCTTTGATAATCTCCAATCTGAAACTTTGGGTAGTGTATCAAAATTAACGAGACTGAATTCGCCTAGCATCAACTTATGTATTTTGACTGATGACTAGTTCTAGTCAGTGTTTTCCGTAGGAAAGAAGTCCAATTAGGAAGATTTACTGTTACACAATTGAATAAACATCCCCTAACCTGATGTGACTCATTACAGTCCCTAACCGCACAGTCTACTTTTCTTTTATTTGTTTGCATTTGTAGATTAAAGAATTGAAATGTGTCTAAAAACAACTAAACATCTCTGAAAGACCCGCAAGGTGAATTTTTGTGGGACCCCTACCGATGGAACATCAAACAAAATACAAAGGTTTATATCTATTAACGTACAGAGATCATCTGACTAGTGATCGAATTTCTACAGTTTTAAACTAATTATATTGTTTTCTTTACACGTGTAAAGCTACAAAGAGAGAATTCTAGATTCGATACTTATCATACTCTCATTAAGGTTTCTAAATGTTCTTAAGACTTCTAAAAACCTTGAAAATATACATAATATATTATTGCTTTGGTTTATCTTTATAGAATTTTTCCTGCATCACAATTAAAATATTAAGGTATTAAAAATTGCATAAAAAAAATACCGGAAATATTAAATTTATAAATATTATATCACTTTGTGCAAATGCCAATATTACGTAGATATTATTTGGACTAATTATGATTTTAATGTTTAAGTTTAAAGGTTCCAATAAACACGAAAATAAACAACAAATGTTTTAGATTTTCAAAGTTCATTTGAAAATTACGTATATCATAATTCCTAATAATTATATCGTTTTTTATCAAATAAATTTTTTATTACGATCAATAAAACCCCGATTTATTATGTCAACAACAGTAATTATTGTCTGATCAAAATGGGTTAACACTTTATTGCGATAGGATTGTTTAAAAGCAATTAAACACCTACAACAACTGATATAACAACAATAGTATAAATATATAAATATATATAGTCATAAAAGAAATGAAATAATAATTTTAAAATACAAACTAATCTCCTCAATATAATAAATAATATAAACACTTGAATTTATAATAATAATTATCATCATACGAGCATTCGCACTTGTACTCATCGTATTTTCTTATATGTTCTCACACTATTTCCAATCAATAAAAAAAGAAAAAATCCCTTTTACTCGTAGTATTATTGAGTATTTTGATAATTAATTGATTATTACCAACAATACAATGATTGGCCTAAAAGTTTTCGATTA
Source organism: Phormia regina (assembly GCA_001735545.1). Taxonomy (NCBI): domain Eukaryota; kingdom Metazoa; phylum Arthropoda; class Insecta; order Diptera; family Calliphoridae; genus Phormia; species Phormia regina. Next base: position 1,610 of record MINK01192189.1, on the reverse strand, counting down.
GATTATATTTTCCTATATCACCCTTCTCATTTAATACCTTATTATAGTAAATCTACTTCTAGGCCAGAAATTGTTATATTTGCTTTTTGGCAATTGTTGTTGCTTTTCAAAGTTTATTAAACGGTTTTGTTAACTGAATCATCAACTATATAGTACATTTGTATATGGTCTATATTTTAGGTATTTTTCCATCCATACATCTATTGTTGATTTTTTTTTTTTTGGTTTCTTGAGGGTTCCTACCAATATTAATTGGTATTATATTAATAAATATATATATTTCGTATATAGTCGAATAAATATTTAATATTTTGTTAATTTCTTTATTTTCTATGGACTATGACCATCGAGTGCAAAATAAAAAATATTTTTGTTAACAGATTTGATTTTATTGGAATTATTATACAGTAAAAATTTTTTAATTAGCTAATTAAAATGTACATACTTCGTTTAAAATTTTGTTTCCAGATAATAATAATATTAATACCATTAGTATAATGATATATATACAATTATTAGTCATTGGAGTCATTTTTGCATTATGTTTTTTTGTTTACGAAAAAAGTATAACCCCAATAAGTTGTAGATTTTTTTTAAAAATCAAATATTATTTTTCATATATTATGTGTCCTTTTTCGTAGTTAAATAATAAATTGTTAGGATATTATTGCTTTTCGCTTTAAAGTCTTAATAACAGTTGTTATCATTATTTTTTTATGATTCTATTGAAATTATTTTTAAGTACATTTAATGCTTTAATATTTCCGCCACTTTATTTGCGGAAAATTAAAGCATTTTCGCCATGCTCCAATGGGGTCTGTAAGAACATTCCTGGGGGGTCGCGAACACACAATTTTTTACTAGAAATGTTATGTAGAAAGTTTAAATAAAAATCCAATTAATGTCAGAGTCGATCATAAAAAAATGTAAAAAAAAATATTTTTATTTTTTTTCAACCAAAAAATCGAAACTGGTTCAAATACTTTAATCTGATATCTTTATTTCTCTGATATCTTTGTTCACATTTTCCTGATGAAGATTTGTCTAACGCGCCATCCACACACGCTTTTTTCATATTCGAGCTATGCATTTGGATAGTGTGAAGCTAACATGTTCTTGTTTTGTTCTTGTTCGCACACCGTTGTTCGAGCAACCAGTCTGCCATCAAACTTCATTTTGCATGCGGATGCAGAGGTGCTGCATGCAAAAGTATCGAAGTGACACTGTCGGCAAACAAAAAATTATGATTTGTTCGACAAATGTTCTGCCCACTCAAAACAAAATGGAAAAAATTGTGTGTATTTCTCTGCCGACGTTTTGTTCATGTGCTAACAAGAAAAAGGCTAGTATAGACGGTACGTATAGTAGACCGAATTTGTCAGTAATATTGCAGCGTTAAAAGAAAATTGTCATCGCTCGAATCCTGACAACTTTGTCTTGATAATGCTTGGTAAAAGACGCCATCTTGATTTTTGTTGGTATTTTTTACATGATTTATTATGATATACATACGTTTTCCCTTATAATTGACAGAGATAAAAAATTATCTGTAACTCAATCAAAAATTTTACGTTTGTCTTGATATAAATTTCTCTAATGTAGACTCAATG
>MINK01192188.1:0-29721 GCA_001735545.1 Phormia regina | reverse complement strand
TATCGGATGGTTTATGTATTTAGAAGCTGCCGATTGATTTCTGCTTTATAAAAGAAATAATATAAAATTCATATTTTTAGTTCCGTTGTAGTTTTTAGTAATTTGTCTGTCTACATTTATTATTTGCTCTGGCGTTGTCTCAAGTTAGATTAAACCTCATTATTTTAAAAATAGTCATTTGTTTTTTTAATTTGTTTATATTTCCGTTAGTTGGCAGTTACAGTTCAAATAGTACATGTTGCCCACTTAACGTTAATGGCCAAAAGTAGTCGGTTTTTGGCTTTGATATAGCCGTATTATCAGATATTATAATATCTCTTTAAACCAAGTTGTCATTATGGACCAAAAGTAGATAAAACTCACTTTATCGTTCACTTTAGTTTATCCTACCTTTAACTATCTGATACCTTATAGGTAGGTTATAATAACGGTCCTTAGTGATAAAAAAATTATTTAGTGATTAAAATCGAACATATTATGTAGAGAAAACAAATTTAAGTGTTAAAAACTTATTAACCGGTAAAAAATCATTTGTGGTTAAAAAATTATTAAGTGTTGAAAAACTCATTTAGTGGTAAAAAACTAATATAGTAATGAACGACTTGTTACAAAATTAATTTAGTAGGAAATACTATAAATGTGGTGAAAACCTAATTTAGCAGTGATTAGCTAATTTAGTGGTGAAACACAAATTTACTGATTAAACATAAATTTAGCGATGGAAACTCGTTTGGTGGTGAAAAAATAATTTAATAATGAAAAATTTGTTATAAAATGTGTTGCAAAATTAAATTTGTAGAGAAAAATAAAAAAAAAAAACAAAAAACTAATTCAGTACTGATGCATTTATGTAGTGGTGTAAAACAAATTTAATGGTGAAAAACTATATCAGTGTTGAAAATCAAACCTATTATAAGACAAAAACTGATTTAATGATAAAAAAAACTTGTTAAAACACACTGAAATGTGTTATAAAATTGATTCAGTAGAGAAAAAATTTAAATATTATGTGTTGTAAAAAATGTGTGTAGTGGTGAAAATCAAACCTATTATGTGGTGAAAAATTAAATCGTCAAAAAGTTATTTACCGGTAAAAAGTTAGTTAGAAACTAAAAAATTATTAAGTGGTAAAATTAATTTAGTAAAAAATAATATAAATGTATAAAGTAGAGAAAACCTAATTTTGTAGTGATCAATTTATTTAGTGCTGAAAAACAAATTTAGTGATTTAACGCAAATTTTGTGAAGAAAAACTTATTAAATAGTGAAAAACTAATTTAGCGGAATAAGAATGTCTTCCTAAAATGATCGCCATTTAGTACTTTCCTCTAACTCAAATATCATCCGTCACATCATCATCAAATATCATCCGTCACATCTACTTCGTAGTCACTACGAAGTAGACACACTAAAAAAGGTTTATATGATCGATAACAGTAAAGTTTCGAATTAAATAAGCTCTCCAATCAGTATTTGATTTATATCCACTTATCATTTCATTCTTTAAACACATGATTTTTTATTATTAGTAATTTACTTTAAAATTATTTAAAGCGACAAAATCTCTACTCTTCATTTCAATTTTTTAATAAAAAAATGTCATTGTTCACAAATATGAATAAGCAGCCATATATCATTCACATTTATGAATTTCATGTTAACGTTACAAAACCTTTAAGATATTCTTCAATGAAAAATATAACACCAAAATGTTCATATTGGTACAGATATTAAAAAAAAAAAGAAAATGAAAAATAAAACGAATAAAAAACTACAGCCGGCTGCTACGTACATAATATGTACATACATTCACATAACTGATTGCCCTTTACTGCTAGACTGGCAAACAGAAAGTCAGCCAAACAGTCTGGCAGTTGCACTGTTTTATTGTGGCCTTTACTGGTCCAAAACATATATAGATTTGTATGTGTGAATGTTCATATGTATACTCATATCATGTAATCCATCCCAAAACAAAAGTCATCTAAACATGCCATCAAAAAGAAAATAAAACAAAACAGAAAAGAATTAAGTCATACATTGTGTGTATTCTGCGGCAAAAAAATGTAACTAAGATTTAGACGGTTGTAATGATGAAATAGACCAGACCATTTATGGAACATTTTTTAACATTCTTATCGATGATTTTTAGTTGTAGGCTATATTTTGTTTTTTGTGCGTATGTTTTCTCTTTTTTTTATCTAGTTCCTTTTGTTTTCAGCGTAGTTTTTTTTTTTTTAAACCTTAATCGTTTTTTCCCACCGTGTGTGAAATTCTTTTATGAAGAAGTTTCTTTTACTTTTTTGTTTCGTTTGTACAGGACACATTTAGAAATATTTTGCCAAACGTCAAAGTTATGTAATTTACTGCATGTATGCACCCGTTTGTTATTCGTGAGTTTATGTTCTATGTGCAGTCGAAGAGATTATAGAGGGTCTCTCCTCTATGTCTATGCCAAAAAATGTCGCAAAAGGATAACTTCTGCAATGGCACCTTTTGATATAAAACTATTTTAGATGTTTGAGTTTCTTGATAGAGAATTTTGGGTAAAATTCAACAGAAAGAAATTGAACGTAAATAAAAAAAAACAGATAATGAAATGTGGAAAATTTAAGTTGCTTTGATTTTATTGAACAGACTTTAAATTTTGAAGTGATTATTAAATTTAGTATAATTTTAATGAGAATTTAGGTTTTTTTTATTAATTATTAAAGACTTAAAATTTATTGATAAACTTAATGACAAATTTTTGAAACTGCGTGATATTGGCGGCTTCCATTACATATTTCAGCGATAGAAGATACATGTAGAAATACATTAAGATTCCGCGGAATATACGAGTAGGTCCAATGCTAATCAAAGAAACAATTCGATAAAAAAATAAAGGCGGCGGCTAAAGATTAGAATTTTCGGCGGACAGATACAGCCGATACTGCTTGCTTCTCTGATGCTAATGTTGAGGAATTTTGAAAACGATCCTATCATTTGGGCTATTGTTTGTAAATATGTTGCCGTACCCTGTTGCATTTTTAAAGTCCTATACTTAAACGGTCCAATTATGTGTTTTTTTGAGCAAACTTGCGAGAGATCTTAGGAAAATTTGTAAAATGTTTTAAATTTTATTTATTTATTTATTTATTTGTGAACAGTAATAAAATAAGAATCCAAAGGCCAACTAAATTTATATTATAATTTACATATATTTATGCTTATTTTCATTTTTATTATACAGTAAATAATAAAGAATAGTTGTCAGTTTTTATTTGTTAAACCCGAGAAATGCGCTCTATTGCATAATATATGTTTCCCAATCAATATTTAAAATTTTTTTGATCCAGTTATCTTTGGGAGATATGTAAGTTATTATTTTTATCGATAACCATGTTGATTTGTTGTAAGCTTGGTCAAAATGAGTGACTAAATAATGTACGTGTTAAAAATTATTAAACAATTTCAACAAAATTCAAATAGGTCCTACAAATAATTGGGCAAAGAATTAAATATCTGCTGTCAAACTGTTTCCAATGTTATTAAATACCCAATACTCAGGCTATTAGATGCGAAAAGTTAACGCGGAACTTAAAATATATAAAGCCCAAAATGATCAAGACTGGAATGTTGCAAAAAAGAAAAAAATGTAGAAGCCAAGAATACTACACGAAAATTAAGATCAAATTTCATACAAAAGTTTTCATGTTGTAAAATGCACGACGAAAAGTATATAATGACATATTTTTGCATCTTCCTGGTCAGAATTTTTATATTGATGATGCACGAGGATAGGTTGGGAATAAATTAGGACTGTTGGAATTCATGGTTTCCCAAAATTTATACAGTTGCGACGAAAGATGCAAGTTATTTGTTACAGGATGCTCTATAAATATCGAAAAACAACTAAATAGTTTTGTACCAGATCAATTACCTAAATTATCTGTAGCTAAGTGGTACCTGTGAAGTGGTTTTGGCTTTTTGTGTTGTTTCAAAATATCGAAGATTTTAAAAGGAGGTGTGGCTGAAACAATTGTCAAATTTCAAATGAAAGTGTTCTAATCACTATTTACAAAATCGTAAATAGTGATGAGAAGAATAAAAATTATATTTTTCTACGATCTGTATATATAACGAAAACTGTATGATCAACCGTTTTCAAGTTTTTGAATTTTATGAATGTTAAGATTTTTTCGATCGCTCACCTTATTTACAGTCGTAATTTTGTGTTACTCTAAAATTTATTAATTCGAACACAATTACAAGAATTGTTGGAAATATTTTTATATTAAATCATATATTTACACATACACATACATTAGTATATTAAAAAACTTCAAATGATTGTAATTTGTTTCACTCATTTAAATTCAAATACCGTTTTCACGGCTTGTTAACTGCTCAAATGTGCTTACATGAATGGAGTAATATACAGCCACTATATGTATGTATACTCATTCCTATATTTACATATATATTAGATATGTATATGTATGAAAGTATATACTTTTAATATATTTGCAAATATATGTGTACTTAATCCATGCTTCTTTACTTATACGTACTACTCTTGTATATTAGGTGTATTACTTTTTTATTTGAAATCAAATTATCTTGACTCACTACTGGCATTACTATTAATAACATTATTTTTTTATAAAAAGCGATAACATTACATATTTTGTTACAAAAATTTATCAAAATTGTTTTTGTAATCTTTTAACTTTTCATTATTTAAATGTGATGTTAATTGAATGCTTTAGTTAATATCAAAATTTAAATAATGCATTCGTTACATTTGGCGGTTGTGATTTGGCACCATGCAGAATATTAAGGATAGTACCAATTTTTATTACCAATCTGAAATATATAAAATTTGTTTAATACTTAAAAAATACTTTTATAAAAAATACATTCAAATGGTTTTAGAATTTGCCTTTGATGCAAAAGGGTAGCCCGTTTTTTTTCTTTAAGTTATACCTCTAAGATATATATCTAAGGTCTTTTTGCCGAAATCTGCAGAATTCTAATAACAGGTACGGCTTAGCCATATAAAGTATTGAACTAATTCTTTTCTATTTTTTATTATCTATAATAATGCTTTTTTCGAATTTATTCAAAAATTGATTTAACAAACCTTTTCAAAATTTAAAAATGGAGTTTTGAAAAGCTCTTAAAAATGTAAACGAACATAGAATAATGTTTGGATTATGGTTCAAATTGAAAATTGAATTAAAGATTTCATTGTACACTCCTTACACAAGTGTTCTCATATATATTGTTGGTCTGGGAAATTTGTAATAACTATATATAGATATAAATATATAACTATGTATAGATTAAAATTTGTACAACATTTAGGAACAAAAAAGGTATTTAATAGCAAAATTACATAGAAAAATTAGTAAACCTTTATCAAACATACATTTTTTTGAATACGACTGCAAGTTTTTGCGTACCAAAGAACAATTCTAGAGGGAATTACTGTCGAAATTCGCCTATTGGTGAATTTCATATATTTCAACCGATCTATTTTGTTTTATTTTCAGCAATTACGATGTAAAATTGAGTTAATTTAAAGAAAAGTTTATATGACAAAAATCTTGTTAATTTTATTATAAAGTCAAATATATGTATATCAATATAAAGCCAAGAATTTGTGTATATTTTTACTATTGTAACACTTTGTACATTTAAAAGATTGAAATTTTTTTTTTTATAATAAATCTGTATCACCTAAACTACTACTCTCATCTAATTTAAATGTATGTGTAGAGAAGGATCAAAGCTTTCAGAAAAATAATCTTGTTATCACCCAGTAATAAAACGAGATAAGCAACAGGGTGTCGAAGTTATTTACTTCAAGAACAGTGTTGGAAAAAATAAGAGCAACAACCCTTTACAGTTTCTTTATATAAAACTAGATTTAGAAAGCTTAAAACCTCAGCGCGTTTTGTACAACGTTTAGTTCGACTTAAAAATGAATTGTGTGCTTCAGTGACAAATCGAAAAAAGTACCACTGTTGAGCAATAAAAATGCAATTCGTATTTACCTTGTTTTTGTTCCATTTTAGTTTTACTTTGTTTTTTGCATTTTTATTTTACTATTTCTGTGACTTTAAAAACTTTACATTTCAACTCTTCCTTTTTGTGTTCCTTTATTTTTCATTTTTACTCTTAAAAATATTTGTATTCTTTCAAAAACTTGCAAGAAGTTTTTTTGTTAATATTTCTCTTTAAAAATTTGTATTTGTAGGAGGAAATATTTTAGTAAATGCGCCAATTTTTATAAGTGCGAAAATGAAATTGCGCTTTAATTCTGTTTTCTTCCTTTTATTGTGGCTGCTGTATTTGTTGTTGTTATTTTTGGTGTCTTAAACTGTTTTTAAACATACATGCTATGTACAAGCACACACGATTAAAATGCATTCATTCATACATACATACATACATACATACATACATACATACATACATACATACATACATACAGTCATTCAGTCCTTTAGCCAACTATTCATTCATTCGGTTCTTTCTTTCTATATATTTTGTTAAAAGGGAGTTTTATTTTCTTTCTCCCCTTTTTCTTTTACTTCTTTTTAAGTGCAATGAATACTGTTGCATGCATATATTTTACTCTTGGTTGCATTAAATACTATTTTTTGTCTATGCTACCCTTTAACAAAAATGCATAAGCTAAATATGGCATATAGCTCACATATTTTTTTATATGGTGGGTAGTTGCAGTTCCTTTTTTATTAAGAACAATTGCTCGTTTGTGGCTTGTATTTTCTCTCAATAATTTTCTAAGCAAATGCATGTGTAGAGCTGCTACATTAAATTGCCAAGTTCGTTTGCTTCCGTTTAGGAATCTTTTTTGGTTCTACTTTAATAAAAATTTATGTAATTTATATTTTTCATTTGTCCCCATCTTAAATTATAATGTTTCACTGTGCTTTTTCTCCTAAACTTTTCCAAAGTGTGTGATAAATTTATGTAAAGAGGTATATTGTCTAAAAGAGTGATGTGTTATTTTAACTATAATTAATTTTGAAACTTAATTTGAGAAAATAAATATGATTTTATTCTCATAACAAGTGATTCCATATTATTTTTCTTATCTTTAATTCTTTTGACAATTAGATGTAGGGTAGACGGAGGAGCATTCGCCACTTTTTTGCTTCAAACGGTTCACGATATCAGTAAACTTTCATTAGTAATAAAAACCTTGATATGTTGACTTATATTTAAGCCCTTTTGACCCTAAATATCTTCATATTAAGTTCATTTTTATTATGATTTTGTGAAGTTACCAAAAACTTCGAAACAACCCCATCCAATGGTGTAGTTGCGCCAAGTGATGGAGACAGAATCGTTTTCCTTTTTTTATTCTAAATTAATGCAGCATTTGAAAAAACACTAAAAATTTAATTTCTTTAAATGAATTTTGTGTAAAATAAGTCCATATTCAATTAACAATATAGAATCAAAATCTATACATGGGAAAATCACAAAATTATTTTTACTTAAATTCAATTATCAATAAGAGCTTCGTATCCCATTATAACGTTCCTTTAGGGTAAGTTAAATCAGCTCTCCAAAATTTTTACGAATGTGCCCCAGGAGGAGTATTGCGCACGTGTGATAATGATTTTCACTCACTTTTTTTTTGAAAACAGTTAATCACGTATACCTCCGAACGAAAATTTTAAAATTTGATAGATGAAAGATCTGTGATAGAGGAAAGTAAATAAATTATTAAAATAAAACCTTTTTACTTCCTTTTCAAGATAATTGGCAAAAATTAATGTGCTCCTATGTCGAATGCTCCCCCTTGCAAATTGTAAAATTTTTGGCAATTTATCTGTATTTCCTAAACTACTATTCAGATTAAATTGATGTGAATGGAAGAGTTTGCGGTTTCAAATTATTTGATCAATCTTCCAATTTTCTAATATTTTTATTAATTTATTATTTATTGTTTTTCATTATTTTTCTTATTATATCATTTCCAAAATGTATTAAATACAAATATACCTAAGTGATAATCTAAACAATTGAAAATTAACTTTCTATAGCATGGATTTCAATTGAAAAAATAATTAAAAATTGAAATTTACTAGTTGGAATACCATTTTATTACAAAAAAAATAATTTTAATATTTTCGAAAATATTTTTTCTATGATTATAAATGAGTGTTTTAGCTAATTTGTGAATAAAATATATACATTCATTGTTAACTTAAATTGTTAACTAATTTTAAATATTTTAAGCCAAATTTATTTATTTATTTATATTTTTTTTTTCAAAAAACTTTCATATCTACAAAACTTTAATTAATTAATTAATGTGGCTAACTAATTAAATGATGTGCCTATGTTTACCAAAATTTAAGAAGAGGACTATACCTGTAACAAGTGTAAAATAAGATATAATAATACAGAATATTATGTCAATGGTCATTGTGCCAAAATAATTATATGTATCAAATTTCATCAAGATATCTTCAAAATTGCGATCTGTACTCCGTTCACAGGGTTTATATGGACAACCAACCAGTTAGCCGACCAGACGGATGAACGGACATCGGTAATTTTACTCAGAAAGTGTTTTGGTATACCTTAAGGTGTCGACTCCCACTGATATGTACAAGATATTTTGCAGAAGATATAAAGAGTCCTTCTACATCATTAACTGGAGTATATCGCTTTTTGAGTTATGAAGTTCCCGTGTTCGTTATTCCAAAAATTATTTGAATAAAAAAAATTAAAAATAATATAAATAATTTTTGTGGGATTTTTTATTTCTTCCAAAGACAAATGAGAAATGCCTATATCATATGAAATGTCAAATATTTTTTTAATAAAAAATAAAACATATTATAATTATAGCGAATTTTTATTTCACAAACTATTTTTCTTTTATTGATTTTATACTTTATTTATAATCGAATCATACACGTTTTCCAAAGGTGTATTTGCATAAATATTTTAATTTTAATATTCATACAAGACTACAAAATATTAATTTCATGTCAATACCACCTGAAGTTCTTTCCAGATTTGTGATACTTAAAAGATTAAGACAAAAAATGCTAAACTGTTATTTTTTCACATCTTAAGATGTATACAGATAGAATGTTTACACTTGAAATTATGTTATAAAAAATATTTAAAAATAAAACTGGTTTCATTTTTCGAATAAAAATATAAAAAAAGCCTAAATTTGCAATGCAAAACCCGGTTGATTTCCCGCTAATAGCTAAATCATATTTTTGATTAAAAATCGCAAGATTTGACGAGAAAATCGCTGAATTGGCAATAGTGCCGCATTGTGCACTTGTATTAAAAAAAAAAAAAACATTTTGAATGGAACCCTGTTAAATTAAGAACTAAATTTAGCGAAATGAAAACAAATTGTGAGACAAAGTACAAAAATATGTTTTCATTAAATGTGTTTATATAATCAAAACAATTTAGCTTATTTACGAAAGTCTGACCTCGTTGTTATATTATTCAGTTTAATTATTTCAAATATTAAAATGTTCTTCAAGTAGCAAATAGTAATTTTAGGTCGAAATATATACATACTTCATTACTTTATATTAAATTCCAAAACTTCGGTAATTTCTGTTTGTTTTAATTTTTATCAACCATTTTTTTTTTCGGAAAACCTATTATATATTATAATATTCTTCAAATTTCTTTTAATTTCAAAACATGTACAATAAAACAATTTTTACTAAGTAGTTTGTTAGTTTAAGTTTTTAATTTTAAATAACAACTACTTAATTGCCGCTGTAAATTTGCTACTAAAATACTTCAACAAAATTATTATATATCTACATACGTAGAAAGGGTACGTATTTAGGTTTGTCAGGTTTCTAACAACAATCAACTTTAACTCTATACATGTCTGCGGGCATTTAATTTCAACATTCATTTATGGAATTTAATGTTAAATCGTGACTTTTAACAATTGTGAATTAGTAAAAGGACCTGGGCACAAAATTTTCCAAACCGAACACAGAGACCACACAAACATTATTGACGCTGAGTTGACGTTATGTTGTTGTTGCTATAGGTGGTGTTGATTGTTGTTGTTGCTGTATTTTGCTCCACAAAAACAATGAGGTAGAACAGTGAAAACATACAAAACTTAATTACCTATTAACCTGAACATGTTGGAGAGTGAACCCGTGTATAGTGTACACTATCAAACATATTTAATAAAAGAAATTTGTATGTTTGTATACATGTATGCATACCTATATATATGTGTGTTGGTATGTACATACAATTTAAGCTAAATACAAACAAACGAACCATCATTTTAACAATAGAAACAATAACTATAGCTAAATGCATTGTTAAGTACATAAATGAATGGGATTTAAAAGAGTTATTACACATTTGAAGACAAGATTATTAAAATTGCTAAACAGAATGTGCTGATAGGCAAAATTTTAATATTATTTTGTATGAAATTCTTGATACATTTTCTTTTTATGTAAAATATTCGATAGATTCTCTTTATATAAGAAAATTTCTAAAATGTTTTCTTTTAATAGGAAATTTTTTTATAGAAAATTTTTAATTTTTTTTTTTTCTATATTTTTTCTTGCAAAAAATTTCCGATTTATAGAAATATTTCGGTTATTTAATCTTATTTTAATAGGAAAATTTTGATGTTTTTTTATGGAAAATTTCCGATAAGTTTTCTTTTAAGAAAATTTCCGATTTATAGAAATTTTTTGATTATTTAGTCTTATTCCTAAAATTTGTTGGTGAATTTTTTTACTTAATTAAAAATATAGATTTAGTTTTATGTTTGTATAAAATTTCAATTACACTTTGATTGTTAGATTATTCACTGTGTAACTTAATGTTCAAAGATTATCATCTTCGATTAAAGAAATCTCTCTTTCTAATACTGACTTATATATCTCTCTTTCTAATACTGACTGTGTAACTTAATGTTCCAAGATTATCATGTTCGATTAAAGAAATATCTCTTTCTAATACTGACTTATATACTAACTTTAAACATAATGCAGCGGCATGAGTGACGGAAATAGTGGTAACTAAAATTTAAACAAAACATTAAAACATGTTTTCATGGAGGAAGAAAATATTTCAACATGACCTAAAGCACTAAAACAATAACAATCGACACTCATATAAAACATGATTTTATTCACTCGAACATCCAAAAAATAACAATTTTCCTTATGCAGCTAAAACAAAAACACAATGAAACTATTTAAGCTATATAAAATACATCTACAAAACATTTATACATACATATCTAAAATATATATGTAAATACATATGTATATTAAGGATTAATATATGTATGTATGAATGTGTACAATGTACATTACACACATACATCATATGTTGTACAATATTAAAAAATAAAAAAAGGTATGTTATACATTCATTTACATTCATCACTCATATCGACAGTTAAATTTATAGTTTTCAAATCTAGACATGAAAAAAAAACACCAATATTTAAAACAAAAATGCTTAATAATCTGATAAGAGTACGAGTACATTGTTTTTTTTTTAGCAATTTTGTTTTAAAATTTCATTTTTGTAAATATCTGCACGATAATGTTTATTGAATTANAAAAAAAAAAAAAAAAAAAAAAAAANTATAAAAATTTAAATATTATCGAACTAAATAATATAAAAATATTAATAAATAATAAAAATAAATTAAAATATTCATAAAACAAAATAGTTTATACATTGTTGAAAGCCATTTTAAAGACAACGGCAACAGCAACAGCTACATTTGTGATATAATATTAACAACTACAACAAGTGACAAAGAATTTTTTTTTTTTTGATAAAAATCGAAATAAATAAATAATGTGGAAAAATATAAAATAACAGCAGAGGAAAAATATTAATTGTTTAAATTTAGAATAAAATAGTCTTGTTAAATCTCCTAACTACAAATAGATAATTTTCTGTAAATGTAATGTTATCGATTTTTGTCTTCAATTGGAGAATTTATATAAAATGTAAAGTTACTGAAAATTTGCAATAAATGAAGGATTTATTGAAATTATTTGCAAATAATATTGAAGATATTAATTTTTTTTTTTTTTGGAAATTAAATTATCGGAATTTTTTTAATTTAAAATTTAAATGAATAATTATCGATAATTTTATAATAAAATTAACAAAAATTTCGTAGGAGTAGAATAGATATGGGACTGTTCGACATAGGGGCGCATTGTTCATAAATGATTAACCAATTTTGTTGTTTTAGTCGTAAAAATAAATTAAAGTCAAGTCTATAGAACAAGAGAAAGTTCAACAGGTTCGAGAAGAAAGACCGAAGTTATTTAACAAATAATTTTGAAAGAAGAGCTGGGTTTTCCAAAACGTTAAGTTTATATATATTCAATAAAAAATATGATTATGAGGTTGTTACTGCTATTGTAGATTTTGCCAAACTGTAATGCGGCTTATAGTTGTTGATAGAACTTTGGGAGAAATCAACTATCAACTCTTTAGGTATCATTCTCCATGATAAAATCTGCAAATGTCAGAGTTATAAAGTATTACATTAGAGGAGGGATTCCATAACGATATCTAAAAAGTCATCATCTGCTCGGGCCTCAAAACAATGCGTCTAATTAATTTGCGAAATTCTTTCATTTTCGCCTTCCATCTAAATATTTATTATCCGAAATGTATTATTTAATCGCAATTAAATTCACTGTAATTGTCTCTAAATATTTAAAGACCACACAAATACTCCTGAGAAATGATTACTTTGTACAATTAAGTAAATTAAATAGAAAAATATATTTCGGTTTTGTTTACATTCAAAGAGTTTAATTAAAATAAGGGTTTAGTATCATAAAAATTAAAAATGAAAATAAGTCTGTAGACATTTATTTTAAAAAGCGAACAGTGTTGGTGAGAACAAAACAAAATCTATAATGAAATAAAAAGCTTTATAATCGATTTTTTTTTCTATGATGCTACATACTTTATCAGCATTAGTGATATTTTAGCCACTGGTTTTCAATGGTTTTCATTGAAATACCAAAATAAAGTATTATATTTTATCTCCACTGTAAACATAAACAACGACAAGCGAATAAAAGAGTTGACAGATAGATACATATCATATATATGACAACACTTTTTTCTTCCGTAAGTGTGTGTCACTTATAAAAAAATAAATAAAAATAAACACACACTTTGACTACATTACCAGACTAGATTTACACGTTTCAAACCAAAGCTAAATACATTCACATATAAACCAATATAGTTACACTTATACAAGTGAAATATGCTCACACATATAACATATATGTATGTATATACAAATATATCCTACATATCAAATCTCTTTATACACATATAAAAATGTACGTTCGTGTGAATGTTTTTAACATTTACCAATATTTAAACATCAACATCAACCTGACGTGTTGTTAAAATAAACAATTTTTTCACATTCAGTTTTTTTGTCACTGTAGGTGTGTGTGTGTGTGTGTGTGTGTGTGTGTGTGTTTTTTATTTGTTACTCCTGTTGTCCATGCAACACGTTGGTTTAATTTTATTTATGTAGTTGTATGTTTTTCTTTTTATCAACCAGTTACAATTTTGTTTTCATACAATTTTTGAAATGTTTATAAATTCGAAACACAAAAAAGATGGGCAAATACCAACCAACTACTTATACCACCACCCATACAACGAACAGGAGGACATCAACAATTTTGATTTTTATCATAGAGAATAACAACAGTAACAACATAAAAACACTGAACGGGACAAAACGTATAAAAACGTACGGAATATCTAGCATGAAGTATTAATATTTTAACAAAGTTCACTCTCGGTGTTTGACAGTCTGTCTGCCTCTCTGTTATTTAGTCAATCAGCTACTAGTAGTCCTTGGTTGTCTGTCTGCCTGTTATATGATTGGATTGTAGTGAATACATGAATGTTGTTGTATGATGATTAAACAGGTCAATTCCCTGAATATAAAGATTTAATAACTATTACTTGATGGACAGTGGTATTTTTAAGCTAAAATGTGATAAAAATTCATATATGAAAGTTATATATGATAAAACAGTTAAAAAACGGTGGGACGTTAAAATTTTATTTGATTTAAAATTAAAGTCACAAGAACATATTATTGAAAAAATTTCAATTAAATTTTTAATCAGAGATTGAATATGAATATTTAAAATATTTCTATAAATATTTTATCAATTGAAATTCTACAAAATATATATCTTTGATAAATCGTTTTTCGTTTGGAATGCTTTTTGACAAAAATAAGTTTTTAATCGAAAATCTTATAGTTGTTTCTATTTAGAGTGGAATTATCAATTTCCCAGAATTTTTCAGTTCTCGGGAAATAGGATATATATTTTAGGTTTGCTACAAGGAATTTAATCCTTATTGGTATATATTTATTTATGTTCATATGTCAATTGGGCTACAGTGCTTCAACACTCCTAAACATTTATTTTGATACACATTTAACCCTGTCAACATTTTTTATCGAAATTAAGTCTAAAAAGTAACTACAATTAGGTCTTAGCAATCAAATATATATATTTTTTTTCTAAAAAGGGTCTCCTTTAAAAAGAGTCTCTTATGGAATCACTCATTGAACACTTTAAAAGTTGTACATTTATTGAGGTAATGTCTTTTCTTTTCTTTGGAAGTTAAACAGTCGCCTTAAACAAAATTATTGGATCATAATTCTCTATAATGCATTTTCTATATTTTAACAATTAAAAGTGACTAAAAAGACACTTTTTAATAAAATCCCAAATCTCATTTCTAATTGCTGTCTGTGTAATATTCCGTGATATGTGTATGTCTGTGTGTAAATTTTGTGTGTTATGGGGAATTTTGTGATGATTGTTTTCCGTGGACATTTATAATGTTTCAATTAAAATGTTAGTTTTTGTATAAATTGACTGCTTTAACATTGATTATAGTCTGCGAAATCTCTTGCATTATTTATTCACATGTGTTTAAAGAAAGAAAAGCTGGCTCGTACCCATTAGTAAATGTATGGAAGAAAATATTATTGAAGTTGGAATTTAGCCTTTGGGAGAAGTACACGTAGACTTTTTATTAAAGGTTTCTGAAAAGAACAAAGTAATTTTCATTAGAAAAAATACAATTTTATTTATGGTTTAAATATTAATAAGTTTATAAATTATGCAAAAGTAATATTCAGAAAACTAAATTAAACATTTATACCACAATTAATATGTAGGTTAGGTTGTATGGATGACGACTACTTCAAAGTCGGTGCCCATAGAGACCAAATTGGTTCATTATGATTCCTTAAAAGCTACAATCCTCTTCTTCGTGTTGTAGTGCAATTTACGCCTTCCATTTCGTTGCCTTGATATATTCAAGGAAAACCCAAGGAATTGTACATCTGTCAGCCTCTGAAAGAAAAAAGACCCAAAAACATTAAATCGCCTATTGGAAGAAGTAATAGCTGTCTTCGACAGCTTCCCTAGACCACCTTCAAGTCTTATCTTCTTCTTATTCCGTAATTTTACCGTATGCTTACCAAGAGTATTGTGACCAGTAAGAAGATTAATTATACACATATAAAGAATAATATTTTATTTTTTCTTCATCTCATAATTGCTTAGTCTGTATAAAGCTACCAGATTCTTCGACCAAACAGTTTTCGATTCATGTTTAATTTTTTGAATGACCAAAGATATGGGTGGGAAAACTTCCCTTACTGCGTTTTCCTGTGGTAGGTGCCAAATCATCCGCTTTCCCATTGCATAGAATATTCTTATGACCTGGCACCCAGCAAAGTTTAATGTTATGCTGTTCCCGAAGAGCTAGAAGCTCTTTGTGAAATCTGCTGACTATCTTAGACCTAATATTACGTGTCTTTGATGCTTTTATGGCAGCTTCACTATCAATGAAAAAGCTAATATTACATTTGGATATTTGTAACATTCAGGTATGTGACGGAAAACGATTTCAAAAAAGAATCGATTTTAAATCGAAAAAATGTTTGACGAAAATGATAATTCAGTTTATGTTATTGATAAAAAATATATTTTAATCACTTTCTTTTATATTTAATTAAATAATTTTGCTATATTTGGCAAAAAATAATTGTTATTTTTCACATAAAATTCATCACAATTTTTCAAACCGATTCGTTTTGAAAACGATCGGTTTTCATCACATACCTGATTGATACTTGTCTAGCTGCCATGGCTATCGCGTAAATTTCGGCTTGGAAGATACTATAATCAATTCTTAAACGATAAAAGGTCTCCAAATTCAGCTCCCTGAAAAAAACCCCACATCCAGTTCCATCATATTTCTTAGAACCATCAGTGTAAAAATTTAATTCTGAAATATATAATATCTAATTGTTCTTATAAGAAAATTACAATTAAATTTATTTTTTTCACTACTGAAATTGTAATATTTAACATAAAATTTGAATTTTTATACCTTTTTGTTTAAAAAATTTTCATTAGTATTAATTATACTACCCATAACCTCAAAAATACAATTTTAGAATATTAATGATTTTTTTTTTTCAAATTGCAAATAAAAAATAAAATCACGAAAAATTATCCAAAAGTACAAAATTTCCATTATTTACACTTTTTTTACACCAAATTCCATCCAGAATTCAAAATTGCGATATGTTCTTCGTTCACAAGGCCAGCCAGTCAGACGGACATTGTTAAAGTATATTCATTCGACTCAGTATATCCGATAATTTTTTCTGTGCCTTACAAACATCACAAACGCGTAATATTCCAACTACCTTAAGTAGTATAGGGTATAAACATTGACCATTAAATTTAATGTCAAGGATTTAGTTTGATTCTATTTACTGTTATGTTTAAAATCTACTTTTTACTTTCAATATACTTCTGAATGAATGATTTAATTTTATGCTACGTTTAACTATCTTAAAATTCTGAAATGAAATAAACACTTTAGATTTTAGAAGTCAATTTCATTTCAAGTGTCCACTTCAAAGTAACTGAAAGATGTCATAAGTAAGTAAATCATAATTCTTTCTATAACATTTTTTATATTAAACTTCTTTAAATTTTCATTTAACTCTTTCCAATTTTTCGCATAAAAAAGTTTTTTTTTTAATGTTTTGTCATAAAAACAAATATAGTTTGCTTGAAAACTCTTTATTTATAAAAATCTTATTTTAAAAATCATCATTTACTCTTAAACAAACACCAAAAAATATATACATATACATACAAACTTTGTTGAAAAGTGTTTTTTTTTTTTTCATTTTCTAATACATATTCTGTTCTTTGTTTTGAACATCACTTCTCTTCCTTCGGCTGGTGATGATTTTATTTGAATTTTTTTCTATTTTCAAAAAGCTATCATAACATCAAACAACAAGCAGAGTTTGTTGTCGTTTATTTTATACTTTTTCGTCTTTAAGTTGTTTTTTTTCTGCTTTGAAATAATACAACAAAACGTCAAAATAGCAAAAAAAAAGGGAAAAAATAAATAATATAAAAAAAGGATGTAGACATACTTTCTCTTTTACCGCACGTGACTTGTTTACAATAATGATTTATTTGTTTTTCAACTTTCTGTGCCTTTGACTTCCGAACGCACATCACAGAGCAAGGAAAAATAAAAAAGGATACGAATTGAATTAAAGTTAAACTGAAAAACAACCTGTATCATGTATGACATAGCCACACAAACAAGAACAGCAAAATAGCAACAATGATTCGCACATATTTCTTGTCTAAGGACATAAATTCTATTTTTTGTATTCAAACTCTAAAAACTGAGATTCCACTGCAGAAAGATCGTTGTTATTGTATTATAAGAAAAGGGTATTATTGATACCAGAGGAGATTGGTAATATTGGAATTTAACTTCTAACTAATCTATGAAGTAATTTATGTATTTCCTGTAGATCCAAATTCTTTCTAAAATATTAATCTGAATTGTTTTAGTTAGCAAATGCAAAGTGAAAATTAAATTCTATGAGTGTGAAGAAGTAAAAATCGTAGTTAAGCAAATTTTTAGGTGGATTGATGTATATTTCCTCAGGTATATTGAGTCTAGTTTTTGAGACCTCTTATTGATGTCTTAAATTTGTAAATAGGTAACTATATAACTATAAATCTGACACGATCGCTTCGAACACCAACGCCAAATATACATAAAATACACGATTTTTAGAAAGAGTTCTATGACTGGACTGCATATCACACTGTTCAGAATGTCTAGCACTAAAATGAAACTTGTAAAGCAGTGAATTTGTAAAATTACTTTGATATTTTTTCCTATACACATTTTTAATTCATTCAATCATCTACTTGATTGATTTAATTAATTTATTAATTGGGATTTTTTTCTGTTTTGTATTTTTTATAGTTTTTAGTAATTGATATAATCATTTGAATGAATTATTTTAATATAAACTTGTTAATTGGTGAATTTTTCTATGATATATAGAAAGTAAAGAATAGGATTTATACAGATGCCGCATATATAACGGTGGTTTGCATCCAGCTGTGACGCATTTATAATGCTGTAGTCTGATTCTCTTCCACGGTCTGATTCCTGGAAGAATTTTTTGACAAAATTCAACCATCAAACTTTATTTTAAAAAGATTTCGTCTTACTATCTTACTAAATAGGATTATATACGCTAAATTACAATCCGGTTAGATAAATGCTTCGGTAAAGTATGGTAAGGTTACTTCAGTTCTTGCCTGATTTCCCCACATCAATTTTTAAATATGTTTGATTTTTTTTACACTAAATGATATTTAAAAATTTTTTGGAAAGATTCTCGAATAAGTATTTCAGAAAAGTACTTCTTTCAGTAAAATAATAATTAAATTGTGTGTAATGATGCTGGTCTGCTTATTCAATTCTCTTCTAGTGAATCCTTGATTTTCGTTTATTTCTTAATATTACAAATAGTTTTCTATAGCGTTTCATATGGATTTATTTTTCCCACAAACTTGCATAAACTGAAATATATTTATCACTTAATATTCCAAATACATATGTATGTATTTGCATTTACTACTTTTGTAGATCTTCCAAAAGTCGCCGTCTTTTTTACTCCTGCAACTTAAAAAAAAACCCACCTTAACAACAGTAAAAACAATGAAAAAAACGTATTTCCAGATCAAAACATTTAATAAAAATTCCTATTTTATTTTACTGATTTCTTGAACACAAAGAATCATTCATGGATTCATGGCTGTTCAATTGTTATTATTGTCTTTCAATTTTATTTCTAGTCGTCTGAATTTATTTAAATTATTTATTTAACTTGTTTTTCTTACTGTTTTACTTTTTTTATTTGCCAACATATAAACAAAAGAAAAAAATTTAAGTAATAAGTACGTATGTACATATAGTAGAAAAGATAGGAAAAATTTTCAGTTTTGACATGTTTTCCTTAACTTTGTATTATTTCTTTTCTTTTTTTTTTTTTTTTTCTTCTATTCCATTGTATTTTCTTTATTTAAGTTATTTTATATTATATTGGATTGAAAAATAGTACGAGTATTTGTTAGGAGTATTTTAAAGATTTTTGTCATGCACGTGCTTGGTTTTGTTTGTTTTCATCAATGTTTTTGTTGTTGTTCTTGTTGCTTTAGCTGTTTTCGAAAATCATTTACATTTAAATGCAAATCGATGAACAACAACATAAGGATTATAAGCTTGTAAGAGGATAATAATTCTACGTACTTCAACTGATGTGCTTCTATTTTCATTGTCTCTTTCTACAGCTTTTTCTACTCACTTGAACATTAATGATGAGCACTTAGTTTTAAAGTACCTGAAATAACGTACTTTACTTTTGGTACCCTTTATATTAAAAAAAATTTAACTATTTTTTAACTAATTTTATGTTTAACAAATTTTTTAAAACAATTTTAAGTTAAAAAGAAACAGAGAAGTTAATAACTTTTTTTCCCCAAATTGGTACCATTTTTATTACAATAAAAGTACCTCAACTATTGTTATTAATTGTAGTATAGGTGCCTTATAAAAAGTCTCTCAAAATGTATTAAAAAAATATGCTTAAATGTGTACAAATTTTCCTGAACTCTCTAGCTCACTCAAATAGAGTCCTTGTGGGTTCCTTGTTAACTGACAGAGTAGGAATAAATGTTGAAATAAAAAATAATTGATTTATGCGTTTGTTTTTCAATTTGTTTATATTTTCTATTGTGTGCTTGCCTTTTTAAAAATCTTTATAAGTATGGGATCTCTAAATCTCTCTCACACACACATACACATATATGTATATATTTAAGGATTTAAATGTAAACATTCGAAAAAAGGGAAAACAATCAATTAAGTAAATGTGATTGGTATTGTAGAGACTTTGTGGAGAGTAATTCAAAAAGTTTTAGTATTTTAAAGATTTTTTGGTCGTAGAGTTTACAGTCTAAACAATTAATTAAAAATCGAAATTGCATATGAAAATCTCAAAAATCGTTAACCCTCAATATCTTGGTAAATATAAGTTTCATTGACAAGTGGGCTCCAATTTGTGATCACTAATATTTCACACCAAAAATCGAAATTTAATACTAAAAATCTAAAAAAAACTTTAACCCTTGATATATAGGTAAATAAGCGTTTAAATTGAAAAATAACCTTAATTTGTGATTACTGATATTTCAAAACAAAAATCGATTTTATATGAATATTTTAAAAATCTTTAACCCTCGATATCTTGGTAAATACGTGTCACTCATTTTTCACACCGAAATATTATATAAAAAATTAAAAAAATCTTTAACCATCGATTGAAAAAGGTTATTCTGCGGCACGAGGTTTCTCAGTCTATTCGGATACACGGTATTCATAACTACTAAGCTTTTAAAGCACTTTTTTTGTTTTGAATGGGCTCTAGTTCTCGCGATAAATCGCGATTTGTAAAACTAGGGTGTTGCACTATATATTGAAGCATATCTCGAAAACTATTATTCAGATTTTAATAAAAAAAAACAGTATTCTGTGGGACCTCGATTATCCGTAACGGTCGGGACATTTCCCGGTTAATTGAGTAAAAATTTTGATTAGTATTTTTAAACATTTTTAGTTATATATAATTTAGTTATATAATTCAAGATTTAATATAGGAAAAAGAAAACAATGAAAACTATATAAGAGGTTTCATTTTACGTAGTTTCTTAAAAAATTATGATTAGTGTCCTAGATAATAGAGGTAATCACGGTTAATCGATGCAAAAATAAAATTAAATGGAAGCAAACAATTACACATTTTCTTTCTGGGATAATCGACGTTACGGTTAATGGAATCACGGATAATCGAGGACCCACTGTATTAAATAATTCGTATTAAATTCATCCTGAAGGCTTTCTTCCATTACTTTTTAATACGATCAACATATATGGAGGAATTAAGCTCTTCTAAAAGAAATTGAAATTTTTATTCCTTTATCATAATGATGATGAATTTGTTGTCAATAAAATAAGACCGATTTTATAAAATTCAAGGCATACGTTATGAATTGATTCTGAAATTAAAAGTTACTTAGAAAAATTAAAAATAAAAAAAATTGGAATGATTTTTAAAATTTTCTATGTAACTTGTAAATGAGTGTTTTAACAAATTTGTGAATAATTTATGCTTTGATTTGAATCAAATATGTTTTGTTTTATTTGCAATAAATCTATCTTTATGAGCAAAGAATAATTTTTTGAATTTTTGACATTTTCGAATTTTTACGAATTTTGAAAAAAAAAAAATCTTTTCCAAAATGGTTGGTCTTTTTTTTTTGTAACTATGAGATTATTCGATTATTCGTGAGCACTCATATTTCATATCAACACAAAATTGTATATGGAAATCCTAAAAAATCTTTAACTTATGAAATCTTCGTATATAAGCATATAAATGGAAAAAGGGCCTTAATTTTTGATCACTCATATTTTACCAAATGTCGATTTTTTTATAAAAATTCTATTTTTTTAGTCGTAAATAAGCCATTAAGTAGAAAAAGTAAAAATCGCATATCATAAGGTTCTAGGAATAATGTATAATATTTCTGTATTTTAATATTTATAATTTAAAATTTACCTAGAATTTAACTTCCTAAGCTCATTTATTTTTGGTAAAAAATATACGTGCTATTTTTCTTTCAGTCTTAAAAATGAACAATAAATATTTCCTCCAAAAATCATAGATATTAATTAGCCCTTGTTAAGACAGAGAGAACATTAGTTTCCTTTTCAACAACAGATAAAATCATAATTCAAGTTAAAATAACTTAATTTTATTATTTATAACACGAGAAGTTTATTTAACATAGGTTTTCCTTTAAATGTTTTACTGTCAACAGTAATCCAAAAAATATTTTAAATGTTTATTAGATTAAACATTTTATTAAATTTCCTTAATTTTTTTTTACTTTATTTTGAACGTTACAAAACCAACATACCATTAAACTAAACCATCATCATCAGGCTATGACCACTTTTATTTGATAACGGTGTAAAACGTAGTGAAATTCCGTTAAAAATGTCAACTTTATAAAATTTATGATTCACAGCGGCGCCATCAAGATTTATGATCACTTTTTGTTTTAATTGTTGTCCTACTACTACTACTACTGCTACTTCTACGACTTCTAATTTTAACGGCTTTAGTAAATAATTGTGTATGTGTGTGTGTGTGCTGTGTATGTAAGTAGAAAGTACTTTTACTTACTTATTCACTGGATCTCACTCACTTACACTTAACATGCTTAGTCAAGTTAACATTGAAAAATTCAAAACATTCAAGTATTAAAAGTAACAACCAAAGCAATTCTTGTAACCACCACCACCACCACCATTCCTAACACCATATACCATCACCATCATCACCTTTCAAAAGCATACCGCGGCCAAAACACCATCTACACACACACACACATAAACATTAAAACACATGCTAAGGATGTAGATATAGAGAGATAGTGGGTAAAATAATGTTATAAGATAAAACAAAAGAAGATATAATAAGTATAATATCAAATTTAGGGACATAAGAATTAGGTACTAAATTATGTTAACAAAAAGTACATGGCCACATTAAGTACTTTATTGTTTGGCAGTTATACTTTTTATATTTGTTGTTAAAATTAGTTATTAATCTTTCATTCATATAGTAAGTCAATTCGACTGGGAACTTTTAACATGATTACTTAAGCCACAAACGTGAACTGGATTTGTGGCTTTCGATTTATTGGAAAAATTTAGGACTTTGTTATTGCAATAAACGAATATATTTCGATATCGGTGATTGACATTCAGAAAATTTTGGCTCATGAGAGTATGCTCTAAGTAGAACAATTTGAAATCAATTACACAAAATTATCAAAAATCTGTGGTTATTCATTAAAATCTATATATATATATTTTTTTTTTTAATGACCAATTTTATGTGTGTAAAAGAGTGTAAAACGCCTTGTACAACAGTCTTCTCACAAGCTCTGTGTAATTTTTATTAATTTTTCTCTATTAGTTTAAATTTTGTTGGTAAATTGGAAAAGCCCACAAAGAGTACTTTTTGATGGAAGGCTTTCGTAACGACAAAGTAACGATTTCAGTGAAAAAAGTAAATTTGTGAAAGATATTTTTTCATGCGCATTTGGGCGTTTTAATACAAAAGGTGGAATTTTTTATTTTATAATTTTAGAACATTAGGATATCTTTGCTCATTTAATTTTTTTTTCGAACTTAAAAACTAACTTTACTGGAAGTCAAACATAGCACATTATCATTAAATTTCTGTTCTTCCAAACGTTTTTAATCCTTCTCTTTTCTTTTTTTTTGTGATAATGGTACAATTTATGTTTTTTAATTTTTTGCGAAATGTTTGCAAAAGTATCATCTCTGTTAAATTAAAACACTGAATAGGATGATAAAAATAACAACCTAAGTATTAAAGGCAAATCCTAAAGAAATGAAAATAAAACTTTTTTATATGTAAATACTAAAATTGAATTAGAGGCAGACAAACGAACAAACAGACAACAGATAGGTTACTTAGTAACATAGATGGACGGACGGGCGTTAGGTTTAGCGGGCCGTTTGGTTTAGTCTCTAATGTGCGTACAACTAGCTAATTTTATGCTTACGCGACCAGTTTACAGTTTATATTACTCATTTCCGTTGCATAAACATTTGTACGTGTATGTGTGTGTGTCATGATTTTTTTCTTTATAATATAAGTGTGAGTGTGTAAGTGATGATATCTTAATGGCTATTCGAATGACTACAAAACAACATGGAGAGTTAAACATTACCACTACTACTACTACTGTTGTAGCTTCCTTATTAACTGTGATAAACCACAGGTGGCCCCTTGAAATTTCCTATGAAAAGACAATTAGTTGTATGTGTTTGTTAATAATTTATAACAAAAAAGGATTTGTGACAAAAATATCAGATTTCAAATTACTTACTATTGACAAAGTATTTTTTACAGTTACTAATTGGTTACTTAAGAAATGAAATTTAACTAATTTTCCAAAGGCGTTAAAGAATGAAAACCTAAAATAATATAGATTTTGACAGAATTAGGTATGGGTACCGAATAAAAATAGACAAAGTATAACTTAATATGTTAATTAATTGATTTTGATCCAATCATCAAAACGATAATATAAAAACTACAATAATTGATTTTATTATTACTAATTTTGCTCAAATATATATAATGAGCTGAAATTCTTGGGAATACATATATCTATTATTTTTAATTGGCTGTTGTATTAAACGTATAATAAGCCTAGCGGAGGAATGTAAAAACTTTAGTTTGGAAAAATATATTTTTATACATATACTAAATATTATAATATTGAAATCAACTTTCTCAGAATATGACCCAATTTTCGTCCCATTTAACAAGAATGAAATCTAGGTTAAGTTTTTTTTCAATTATGTTTTTCTAATTACTTTGTTCTCGTTATCTTTATTGACTCCAATCATAAAAGATTTCCAAATTGAAAATTTGCTAAATTTTACAAGAGACAGTTGGAAGGACAGACATCAGAATTCTTTTAACAAAAAAATATAAAAATTTATGTGTTTCTTTTTATTTGCTTTCTAAGTTTCCCATCTCTGTTTTAGTTAGCTTAATAACAATTTTATATCTTTTTTAATTCCATTTCAAGATATTTTTTCCATTTCTTATTTTGTTTAGTCCGTTTGTATTTTTCGTTTTCCATATCTGTCTGTCATATTATCTTTGTGACTTATATAATCAAAATCTTAATGTTCTAATGGTTTACTGAACTTACAAGTGGAAATTTTCATTTTGAAGTGACTAAACTCAACTTGTCTTTTTAATTAGTGACAAAAATTTGTGTTTTCAAACCAAAAGAAGAAAACAAATAAAAAAAAGTTTTGAAATGTTAAAACAAAAAACGCCACAACCAAATTTAATAGAACGAAAAGTCAACATGACTTGATAATATCGAATTTCTTAAAATCATCATCAACATCATCATTTTGCAGATAAATTTTTAAAAAATTTTCTGTTTTTTTTTCTACTACACATTTCCTTTTCCGCCAGGCTGCCTGTTTAAGAGCTTTAACAGAAATTTAAATATTTAATTTGATTTATGAAATAAAATAATGTTTTATCTTTATATTATTAAATTTGGTTATACCGAATACACAAAATAAAAAATAAAAAAAAAATGAAACAAAAAATTAAATAAGAGGGAAGCGCGTTGAAGCAACAAAACCAACAATCATCATCATCATCATCAGAAGCATCAACTTTATTAGAATCTTATATTCTAAATTTTGTGGTGAAGTGGTTGGGGTTAGTGGTATGTATTCTAACAAATAATAATGTAAATGATCATTGAAATGTATACTTCTTTGGATAGGGAGTAAAAGACAAGTGGACAGTTGGACACAGCTAGACTGTTGGAAGTTAAAATTGTTAAAATTTTTAATATTTTATTTTGTTTAATTCTATTTGTAAAATTACGTACATTTCCTTCACTTCATTTATATTTTATATGTATTTATGTCAAAGTTCATTGCTGCAAATGCTACAAAAGGGAGAGAGAGAGAGTGTAGCATTATAATCTTTGATGATGTTAGTCGGATTGTGTGATGCTTTTGCAAAATGTCTACTCTATTTCAAACTCCATTTTCTACAATTCAAACGAACTGTGACAGTTGTGAATTTTTATTGTGTTAATGTGACAAAGTGAAAAATGTTTTTTTCTTCTTCTTAACAATCACTAAATTCACTTCATTTTCATGTTGCAAGGTTTCTTTTTATATATTTTTTTTTTTTGAGGGAGTACATCTTTTTTTATTTATATTATTTTTATTTGACCGGAACACAGAAAGGAAATAAGTGCTGGAAAATAAATGCAGAAAATGAAATAAATAGCTTTTAAAAGTACTATTTCGAAATAAGTATTAATTTGAATAAAAATTTGTTAAAAATATTTGATATTTCTACCAACTAGACAGAGTATTTTAAGGAATATAGAAATAATATTTTCTTCCAATGTTGTCAGAATTAGGGGAAGATCGTTACATGTAGCTATTTTTAGCGCTAAAGTAGCGTCGTAGGGGAAATCGAACAGATTTTTAGTTTAAGAAAAATTTGCTAAAAAAGAAGACACAATTTTCTTTACAATTATTTAAGGAGTGCGATCGAAAAAATCATAACATATATAAAATTCAAAAACTTGGAAACGCTTGAACATAGAGTTTGATTGTTTTTGTGTTTAATTGATAATATACTACAGATCATAGAAAAATATAATTTGTATACTTCTAACTGCTACTTATAACCTTTTTTCCATCCACTATTTTGGAACAGTCTGCACATGTCCATTTAAAATATTTGACACTTTGGGATACTCCTTTGATTTTCATCAATTCTCTTTTCACGAAAGTCCAATATCTCTTCACAGGTCTTAGCTGCGAATGATTTAAAGAATTGACCTTTCTTGGTACAAAAAATATGTAATTGTTTTAGTAAAACTCCAGATCGTTCTAAGGTAGTAAGTGACGATAAATTGGACTAAAAATACGTAGAATTATTGTGCTCTCTTATGAAAGGAAAAATATTTCTTGCAAACATTCTTTGTTGTATTTTTCGGAATTTATAAGAGCCCACTGTAACAAATAACTTGCATCTTGACAAACCCGGAATTCCTTAGAGAATTTCGATAGGAAACTACAAAAACTCTGTCAGTACATACGTTTTGTCGAGTATTTTACAACATGAGAATTTTTGTATGAATTTTAATTTTAAATTCCGTTCCCTATATTTGGCCTTTTACATCTTTTTTTGCAGCATTCTAGTCTTGAACATTTTGGACTTAACATGTTTTCAACTCCACATTAGAATTAACTTTTCGCATCAAATAGCCTGAGTACTAATGTAGCTGATATGCTTGAAACTCTTTGTAATATTCTTGAAATTTTATTGGCTTTCAAAATATTATGTGGACCTTTTTGCTCCCCGAACCATGTTTCGAATAATTGACCAAATTCTTCTGATACTATTTTATAACATTGAAACAGTTTCACAGCAGAAATTTAATGCTTTTACCAATTATATGAAGGATCAAAAATGGACTTTTTTAAATTTTTTAATAATTTATAGCAAGTATCCTTTTTGTCACACTAAAAATAATAACTGACATATTTTTAAAAGAGAACTAGATAAAAAAAAATAATATTTTCTTGAAAAAAAGTTATGATGCAAAACGTGTGTTATGATTTTTTCGATCACACTCCTGTTTCAAGCGTGTTTCCTTTAAATGTTCGCTCACTTTTATATATTAAGTGTATAGTCACCTGCCTCTCTATAGCGGTCATCAATGAACGCATTGGCAATTGTCACTTTACAAGCGGGGGAAAAAAACGAAAAGAACATATTAAAAAATGTTTAACTGACTCATTCTAACCAGTAAAGTAGTTATGTGTGCACCAATGTTACATTTTATAACTTTTATGTAAAATCAGAAATACCATGTAATCGTGGAATCGCATATTCTCATCAAACACAAAGATTTGATATCAAATTGAGAATGATTTGAAAGTCGTTTCTAAAATATAATGTGTTTGAGCATGATTTGAAACTAACTTGAAAATAATAGCTCTCTCAACAAAAAGGGAATTTAATTGTCAAATTAAGAAATTCTATTATTATCAATCAAATCATTGTTAAATATTATTTTCAAATCTTTTAACAATGCGGTTACATGTAAAACATATGTTCATTTATTGAAATTTTTTGTTAATTAATTTTTTTATAATTAAAAATTATTTTTTATTTTTATACACAAATAATTTTATTTACATAACATATTTACATTATATATTTATTAACATATGTTTATTATATATTTATTTTCATATTTATCATATGGAAATAATAAATTAAAAAAGTAACATTTTATTTTAAAAAATGTATATTTTAAATGATTTAATAATAACATTTAATATTTAACTGAGAATGTACAACATCTATCCACATATGATACAAGCTTGAGAAAGATGTTTGATATCAAATGTTAATGTCATCATATTTTATTTTGCATGTTATTTAAATTTTAATTTGAAATGATGAAATTCATAAATAAAAAAGAAAAAAAAAAAAAAAAAAAAAAAAAAAAAAAAAAATTTTTAAAAAATTAAAAAAAAAAAAAAAAAAAAAAAAAAAGAAAAAACAATTTTTGAAAAATCAAAATTAATGCTACTTGCTTTTAAAAAATAGTTTTCAATCAAAAAAATAACATTTGAAGAACACAAAAGAGATTAATTTTTCTGATAGTGGATAAAACTATCATCTAATTGCTGGCAGGTTTTAAAAATACGGTGTACCCATTCGCAGATTGCTTAGTAATAAATATTCATTAATGTTTTTATGAAATTGAAAATGAATGTGAGTTTAGGAAATTTTTGATATAATTTTAATAATTTGCAGAAAAAAATAAAATAAAGATTTCATCGAATCTTTAAACCTAACTAAAGTAGAAAGAGATCCGAATAGACATAATAAATTAATGCTAAACATGAATTTGTAGTTGTATTTTTTCTTTCACGTCTATATTTTTTATGGGCATGTCCGTCCCATATTATCCCTTTAATAAGTATATTTTACCATAAAATCATAATTTCAACTTCATATTTCTCTCAGTGTCCTTATGCATTATGTCTTGGTCTTGTAGTCTTGTTCTAATACTATTTCAATCTTACAAAGTTCTTTATTTTAAAAGAAAACTAAAATTTTATGTTTGGATTTTTTTATGATTTTGTTTTGTTTTTATTTCTTTCTACGAATTTGTTATTTATTCACATTATCAATGATGACACTTGCATTTTGTTGTTACATTTTCATAATATTTGCATACAACAATACATAAGTGTATAGATGATGATGATTATGATGATGTCTTTTATTGTGAACTATAAAATCCAATTGTCATAGATGCAACATAAGCTTCTTTGAATATATTTTTCATTCGTTTTTCTAAAATGCGTCATATTAGTGAAGCAAAGAAATCTTTGTTGAATAATATGTTAGATTCAAACTTTAAATAGATTTTTTAAGAACAATATATTTTTTTATGATAATTAAAATTGAAATTCTGAAAGTTCAAAGGTTAATTAGTTTGCTTTTTAAATTTAATTGATTTTAAAGGC
>MINK01192187.1:12842-40215 GCA_001735545.1 Phormia regina | reverse complement strand
GACCACTGAACATCTCTTATGCCACTGTCCGTCTTTTGGGGACTTACGTGAACAACTATTCGGTCTAAGGACCTTAGCAGACAAATCTTGCCTCTTCAGAGCTGAACCGAGCAGGATCAACTCCATCGTAGGGACCACGAAGTGGTTCGATAGATCGGACCCAAGTGATCTTGGCCTAGGGCGGCTGCCAATGTAACCTAACCTAACCTACTACTCTCAGAAACCTCATTTCAATAAAAAAAAAATGTATATAAATATAAAGTTTGTCAACAATTCCAATAAAAAAAGTAATATTCTTTTGACATTTAATAGTCGATAAATTTAATGTTGCTAAAATAATTAATAGTCCATACATTACATTACTAACAACATGTTGATAAAATAATTGAAATTTTAAATAATAATGTATAATGAAAATTTCGGAAACATCATTCAAAGAAATAACTTTTTATATAAATAAAAAGTTTGTCAACATGTTTGCAAAGCATTTCAACATTTTTAAGATTTTTCTATTTCTATAATTTTTCTAAAAAAAAAAAAAAAAAAAAAAAAAAAAAAAAATTACGCAACATGTTGCTAACAAAATTTTATTTGTAAACAACAAATAAATAATAAAAAATATAATTTTTATGTATCTTGAAGTGAGTTTCAGTTTTAATAACAAATAAAAATAAATTTGTATTGTAGTTTTCTCCCAAAATATTTATGGCAACATGTTGCCAATAAAATTTTATTCGGAACAAATAATTGAATATTTTACATAATTATATTTATGTATCTTGAAGTAAATCTAAGTTTTAATAAAAATTAAAAATAAAATTGTATTGCAGTTTTCTTCCAAAATATTTATAGCAACATGTTGCCAACAAAATTTAATTTGATAAAAAATAATTAAATTTTTTAAATAATTATATTTATATATCTTCAAGTTAATCAAGTTAATAAGTTTTAATCAACATTTAAAATAAATTAGTATTATATCTAAACAAATATTGATTACAAAATATTACTGGCAACATTGTGGCTAAACATGTTTTCTTTTAAATATATTGTTAAAATTTGTTATATTATGGTCACCCTAAATTCTATTAGATTTCTTAGCTGCCTTTAAAAAAAAAACCTAACAGTTTAATTTTATAACCAATGAATTTTTTGTTAACTTAACTTATGCCTAGACTACTCTAGCAGCCAATATAAAATATCTTTTAAATATAAACGTGTAAAATACTTCAATTTTCTTAATATTATTTTGTTTTTCCTTTACAGCAATAGTTTTTCTATCAAACAAAAATTGTTTAGACAGGCGTTTATGTTTCTTTTTATTTTGCTCATTTTTTTCATGATAAAAATATCCAGATAAAAAAAATTAATTGTAAATTATTGAGTATCACAATAAAGGTTAAGCATGGTAGGAGGTTTTTTTCTTTGTTAAACAAAATTTTTAAATAAAAAAACTTTAAAATTTAGTTATGAATTGTATGAATAAACAAAATATTTTATAAGTTTTATAAGATTTTCTTGTGGTTTTAAATTGTCTAAAGAAAAGAAAAAAACGTTGGCAATATTTCTAAAGAAAATTATTGGTTTTAGTGTAGCATGTTGATATTTTTCAGATAACAGACTAAATTTTATGTATTTGGCCACATGTTCTTTATTGAATAAGAGGTGTGAGCATTTAATAGATGTTAATGAGGGTTATATAGATAAAAATATAAAATAAATGATAATTGAAAAAATCTTGAACAAACAAAATTTAAATTTAATATCTACAGGTTGAAAAATGTTTGGACAAGGTGGCCTTAAGGGTTTTGCTTTAAATTTTATAGAGATAAAATTTAAATTAAAAATTTTTATGAAAGGCAACATGTTGGATTAATAAATTAGTGTATAACGAAGACATGTTTATATAAAGCTACATGTTTATACAAAATTAATTTAAAATGTTTATTTTAATTTTTTATATAGCAACTTTTCATGTCTTTGCAACATGTTGCTAAAATGGATTTTTCTCTAAATATGTAGATAGAAATTTGCAACCTATATTTTTGATTTAATAACTTACTTGTATTTCTTATAAAAATTAAATATTCAGGACTTACCTGAAAAAAAGAAAGAAAAAAATATTAGTATTAATTTAAAAAAATATATAAAAATTACAACAAAATTTATTTGACAGAAAAATCCGGTTCGAAGGACCATTTTTTGATTTTTAATAAAATTGTATTTTCTAACTTTTATATGCAAAAATAAATCTAAATCATTTTTATTTCTTTATTCAAAATACAAAGAGGATACCATGTATTATATAAATAAATAAACAAAAATCAAGAATATTAAAATATAACTGGTTCGAAGGACCATGATTTTTTTAAACGAAATTCTTTAAATTTATTTAAAAAAAATTCCAACACGTTTTTCTAATAAAAAAGATTAATAAAAATATTTATAATAAAATACTTAAATTTAATTTAAGGAAAATTTTTGACTCGAAGGACCATTTTTCTTGAAATATTTCATAGAAGACTATTCGAATTGAGGGAATATCTTTTTTAATTTCTCTTATTAAAGTAAATAAAAATTAAAAAATTACTACAACAATTCGAACGAATTAAATGCGAATCATAATTTTTTTCAATGAAATTTTCTTAAATTCTTTTCTTCGTCTTTTTAAAAAAAATCCTTAAATTCCTAGATTTATTTCAAAGATACCTTGGAATATATAAAGAAGAGATAAGAGATAATAAAATTGATTACTAAAGAATCTTAACCTTTATTGACTTTTTTCAACATTTTCTAAATTTTTTGTAATATAATTTTCTAATGGTTCAAAGGACCATTTTTTTCTCAAAGAAATATTTTCCAGAAAACTGTTAGGATTTAAAAACATAATCTATGTTTATTTAAAAANAATAAAAAAAAAAAAAAAAAAAAAATCACGATTCAAATTATGGTAATAAAGTTCGATTTTTCCAAATAATCAGGTTCGTAGGACCTTTTTTCAATTAAGAGTTTTCGGTAAAATTGCAAATTTCTTTAAACTTCTTTTATTTCTTAAAGGTTTTAAATATACAAAATAGCTGGTATTGATAAAATAAACATAAATCCAGAATATTTTAATAAAAGGTTCTAAATTTTAAGTAAAATTTCTCTAATAAGTTTTAAATTTTTTTCACTTTCTTTCTAAAGATTTATCTAAGACTAAAACCATTAGGTAAATATTTTCTAACCAAATAAATTTAAATAATAGAATAATTAAAAATATCTATATATAGAAAATTTTTGATACGAAGGACCAAATAAATTTAAAAAATAGAATAATTAAACATTTCTATTTAAAAAAATTTTTGATTCGAAGGACCATTTTTATGAAAAAAAGTTTGCAAGAAAAAACAAATACTTAAAGTATTTAATGAATAATCTTTAATTGTTTTCTTTAAAGTAACTGAAATTTTATAGCTTCTTTATAATATTACCAGTTAATAAGTTAATCCAGTTCGAAGGACCAAAGTTTAAAGTTAATTTTCAGTAACTCTATTAATTTTATTATTTAAATTTCTTTTATTTTCCCAAATTAATTAACATACCAGATATATGGTATTATAAAAAGAGAAAAATCTAAACATTCTTAAAAGTATCAATGGTTCGAAGGACCATTCCGTTAATAACCTTTATTCTTAGCTCACTTATTTTAGTAAAAATACATTCAAGACAATTTTATTTATTTTTATATAAATTTTTGTCTGAAATGACTATTTAAAACAAAAATAAATTTTTCAGAAAAACTCTTTGGAATAAAAAATATATTAAATTCTTTCTATTAAAGAGAATAAAGTTTTTAAATATTTAAAACAAAGGTCAATGTTATAATGAACAGATATTTGAACGATCCGGCTCGTAGCACAATTTTTTAATATTTTTTTCTAGCAAAAATTTGCTAAAGAAAACTCCTTCATTTCTATTTATTTATTTATTTTTATTTATTTATTTATTTATTTATTTATTTATTTTTATTTATTTATTTATTAATTTATTAGTTTAAGGTATTTATTTACTATTGTTTTTTTATATTAATTAATTTATTTAAAAAACTTTAAAGGATATTTTTGGTTCGATTGTGTCCTTCTTTAATCAAATATTTAAGGAATAATTATTAGAATTTTTGAAGAAAAATCTTTATACAAAGAACAACATTTTAAGTAACAGTTAACAATATTAAGTTAAGATTACAGATGTCAATGATAATCCAGTTCGCAGGACCATTTTAAAGGTAATATTTTGTTCGATGTAACCTTCTTTAATCAAATATTAAAGGAATAATTATGAGAATTTTTAAGAAAACTCTTTATTTAAAAAACAACATTTTAATTAACGTTTAAAAATATTCAATTCAAATTACAGATTTCAATGATAATCCAGTTCGCAGGACCATTTCAAAGGTAATTTTTGGTTCTATGTATCCTTTTTTAATCAAATATTTAAGGAATAATTTTTAGAATTTTTAAGAAAAATCTTTAAACAAAAAACAACATTTTAAGTAACGTTTAAAAATATTCAATTCAAATTACAGATATCCATGATAATCCAGTTCGCAGGACCATTTTTCGAAGCGAATTTTTCTTTTTAAAATATCTAACAAAAGATAAACATGTTTGTTTAAATTTTACCTTACAAATTAAAGATTAAAGCCCTTATTATATTGTAATATTTGTCTAACCAATTTGTAATTTAAAACTTCTTTCTATTTGTAAAACTAGAAAAATTTTGAAATATCTTATGCCAATTGCTTCTATTCTTTTCTTAAAAAAAAGAAACAAGAAAAGCTTTAAGGATTTCAAATACATAACCACTTATACGCACATATCGTATATTGGATGGTATTATTTGTCTACAATTTCTCAAGAACAACAAAAATTGCAAGAGAAAAATAGTGAAGTTGAAAGTAGCAGTAGCTGTAGCTGCAACAATAGTTAAGTATAACGGTTTACGAATGAAAGTGTATGTGAAGTATGCGAATGTGTAAGTGTAATAAAAACCAACACTTTACTTTCATGTTTTTTTGAACATATCTCTATATATATATAGCAATTTCCTTTTTGTGTTGCTGTTTTGAAAGGAAAAAAGGATATAGAGAAAGGATGAGAAAAAAAAAAAAAACAAAAGCAATATCAAAGGCACATGAACCACTTAACGTGTATTTTGCCACAAAGTCCTTTTTTCTGTTGCACTTCGATTTTAGTCCTTATACAAGTGTATTAAGTTTTCTTTTATTTTGCAATATTTTTTTTTTTTATTTTTTATAAAACATTTTCATGCTTTTTGTTGCAACAATGAAATAATATTAACAGTGTTATAAGTAAAAGATACATTTATAATGCTATAAAATCTTTAAGCAAGAAAAAAAAAAAGAAAAACTAAAATTTGTGGTCCTCGTTGGTTTACTTAAGCAAAAGTATCCTGTATTTAACTTTAAATGGAGCAGAAATAAATTTCATGTTCTTTTCTATTTGCCAGCTAGTTTTTAGTTTTTTTTTCTGCTCAGGATTTCTTTACTATTTGTAGAAATAATATTATCTTACAATAAATGTACATTAATGGCTGGCAAATATAATATTAGAAAACGTGGCTAATATCAATGAGAAATTTGTTCAGGCCAAAGAAGAGAATAGAACAAGAGAATAAAAAAAAAGAAAACTATTAAATATACAACAATATCTTAGACATTTTCCTTTGGCAATATGAAGAAAAGAAAAAAGAAATTAGATATTATTAAATAAATTGAAGGATATTGAAAAGGAATTTAAGGATACTTTTTTCTATAATAATAAATCTTGAATAAATAAAAAAATAAATTATATAAAAGCAATTGACTTTGAATAACTTAATAAAGACAAAATATATTTAATTTAATAATTAAATTTAAAGCATAAAAACTTTTTAAAAAAATTCTTAATTTTAATGTTAATGATTGATTTTTTTTCTTTAAAAATCTTTCACACTTTAAATCTATTTTGTAAAATATAATCTATCGCATTTCATTTGCTATTTAGCATTTCTTTATTTTTGGGAGGGAATTTGTGAAACTATTTACCATTTTAACTCCCTTATCATGTATTTCGTTTACTTTATTTTTATTTTTTCTTAAAAAAAAATAGAGAAAAATATTTTCTATATTTTATTGTAACATGTTTTCACTTGCATTTGTCTAAACGTCCAAATAATTTCTTAAGTTTTATTGTTTGTTATTTTTGCTGAAGGAAGAAAACACACAAAAACTTAAAACTTTTCTTACAACTAAGAAGCAAATAGATAAACAGTAAAAGCAAAAAGTTTTCAAACAAGTCAGTTACCAAAAAAATTAAAAAAATATTCTAATCTATAGACTATAAGTCCCATTAACGACAGCGCATTAATATAAACTATATATTAACCTATAAAAAGACAAGGGTCGAAACTATTCAATAGACTAACGCCCAGACAACAAACAAGACTATAATATCGACCATAAACTAGGCTTAACTTCCGACTATAAAATAGACTATACCCCGGACTATAAAATAGACAACAGTCTAGAATATGAGCTAGATTTTAGTAAAGACCTCAAACTAGACTATACTGGAGACTACAAGCTAGAGTAGAGTCCAGCCTATAAATCAGACTACAGTCCCAACTATAATGTATACTATAGCTGAGATCATAAACTATAGTTCAGGTTATAAACTAGACTTAAATTCCGTCTTTAAACTAGACCATAGTCGAAACCATAAACTAGACTATAATCAAGAGCATAAACTAGATTATAAACCTGACGAAAAGCTTAATATTAGACTAGAGTTTAAACTTGACAATAGTCCTGCGTATAAACAAGACTATAGTTAAGACTACAAAATATCTCATAATGCCGACTATAATCTTGATTACTGCCGAGATCATAACTAGACTATCGTACAGACCTTAAACTAGACTATAATAATGATTATAAGCTAGACTATAATTAAGACTACAAATTAGACTTTAGTCAAAACTACAAATTAGATAATAGTCGAGACCATAAAAATAACTATAGTATAGAACATAAACTACATCAAAGTCCACACAATACACTAGAATATAGTCCAAACTATTGACTACAGTCCAGACTATAGGTCATAGAGACTATAAGCTATAGTCCAAACTATAGACTATAGTCCAGACTATATACTATAGTCCAGACTATAAACTATAGCCCAATCTATTGACAATAGCCTAGACTATAGCCTATAGTCTAGTTTATTGTCCAAACTATTGTCCAGACTATAGACTATTATCCAGACTATATGCAATAGTCAAGACTATAGGCTATAGTCCAGACTAAAAGCTATAGTCAATACTATTGGCTATAGTCCAGACTAAAAGCTATAGTCAATACTATAGGCTATAGTCTAGACTATAAGCTAAAGTGCAGATAATAGACTATAGTGCAGATAATAGTTTATAGTCCTGACTTTGGACTGTAGTCCTCACTTTTTACTATAGACCAGACTATTGGCTATAGTCCAGACTATAAGCTAAAGTGCATATAATAGACTATAGTGCAGATAATAGTTTATAGTCCTGACTTTGGACTATAGTCCAGAATGTTGGCCATAGTCCAGACTATTGGCTATAGTCCAGACTATTGACTATAGTTCAGACTATAGACTATAGTCCAGACTATAGACTATAGTCCAGACTATAGACTATAGTCCAGACTATAGACTATAGTCCAGACTATAGACTATAGTCCAGACTATAGACTATTACCGACTATGGTTCAGACTTAGTATTATGGACTATATAGTATAGCTATAGCTCAGACTATAGATCGTAGTTCAGACTGGAGAATATAGTTCAGACTATAGACCGTAGTTAAGACTATAAAATATAGTCCAGACTATATACTATAGTCCAGGCTACAGACTATAGTAAAAACCATAGACTATAATTCAGATTATAGTCCAAACTATAGAGTCTAAACTATAGACTATAGTCCAGATTATAAAAAAAGCTAAGTCCAAAAGAAAGGCTATATAGTCCAGAAAATACAGTTAATTAGACTATAGTCTAAGCTATAAACTATTCCAATATGTAAACTAGATAATTGTTCAGACTATAGAACAAACTATAGTTAAGATTACAAGCTGAATTACGCTTCGGACTATAAACAAGAACATAGTATGGACTATAATCTATAGTCCAGTGTATAGCCAGGTGTATAATATTTCGTTCACACTATAAGCTAGACTTTTAAATACATTATAGTCGATGGCTAAGAATTATATTATATATTACCTAAAGATTATCTATAGACCACAATTAAGCTTAATATTTCGATCCTATGTTTACTTTTATCATTGACTATAGATACAAAAGCTAAGAAGACAAAACCAAAAAAAAAAAATCAATTGTTGAAAAACTTTTTGTTGTTTAACAAATGTTCATATGTAAGTTTATAAATAAAATTTTCTTAAAACATGTTATTTTATATATGTATATGTATGCATGTAAACTAAGTTATTTTTTTTTTGTTTTGCCCTCAAAGCAAAAATCTTCTACAAACTAAAACTATTTAAACACAAAGAATAACAAATACACAAACAAACAAATTTACTATAATATTTAAAAAGTGGCTTACTTAGGAAAAATTCTTTTTAGCTTTTGAATAAAGAACCAACAAATAAATAAAGAAAAGAAAACTGCTTAAACCAAAGAAAATGTTTGGCAACTCCTCCTTCCTATAACCAATACACACACACACACACACAAACAAACATAACCTATATAAAAGAGAACAAAATGCCCAAAGTGTTGAACTTTTTATTTGATTTCTTTTATATATATTTTTTTTATATTTTACTTTACTATTATTAGAATATTTAAGTCCACACAAAGGAAAGAAAGAAAAAAAAAAAGAATTCCAAGTGTTATTTCTATTATATATATTATTTAGAAAATAAACAGATTTCCATACAATTGTTAAATAATATTATTCTATTATATTATTTTATTTGTTTGTGGTTTTTCATTATGGCCAAACATGTAAATATTTATTTAACAGTTTTTGTCAATATAATTTTATAAACATTTTGATGTTGGTAATTGAATTGATATTGTGGCTATTAGCTAGAAATAAATGATTTTAAATATTTAAATGTTATGTAAATATGTTAATTTAATAAT
The DNA here is from genome assembly GCA_001735545.1 of Phormia regina. Lineage (NCBI taxonomy): Eukaryota > Metazoa > Arthropoda > Insecta > Diptera > Calliphoridae > Phormia > Phormia regina. The sequence goes on along the minus strand of MINK01192187.1, from coordinate 31,020 downwards.
GTCCTAACAAATCCTTTAGGCTACATTATAAATACAATTGTTAGAGAATTTCTATATTATGATTATTATTTTCATTGAAATGTTTTTGAAAAACAATTGCTGCTGCTGCTGCTGCTACATTTTGTGGCATAAAATACTAAATGAATGGAAAGGTTTATTAAAAAAAAAAGACATGTGTGTTTTAACAAAACATTCTATATTGATTTCCCTAGTGTTTTGTTTGAATTTTAAAATTTTCTCTCAATAATAACATATGCAACCTAGTGTGGCAAACAATTCGAACACAAGTGGTGCAATTAAAAGCCACAGTAAAAAGGATATGTTAACACTTAAAAAGAGTGCTTTATAAAATTTTTACTCAAGTTTAGAAGAGCAATATATTTTAAGTTAAAAATAAACGTTTTAAAGAATTTTAAAATGGTTCATTGGACTAGAATATAGACAACACTATAGGTGGCAAGTTAAAGAATAAAATTATAGTTGAAACTAGACCTATAACTACAATATAGTCGAGATTATAATATACTACAGGAAGTCAAGACTGCACAATAGCCCTGAACGTGTTGCTATAGTCAGGCTACAACTGGACTATAGGCAACAGCTTAAGCTGGACTAAATTACACTATATTCCAGACTATAAAACTGAGACTCATAGTCCAGACTATAAACTAGACTATAGTCCAGACTATAAACTAGACTATATAGTTCAGAATTAAACTAGACTTGATAGTCAGACTATATAACTAGAACTATAGGTGCCAGACTATAAATAGACTAGCAGTTTAGACTATAAAGTAGCACTTCAGTGAGACTATAAACTAAACTATACACAGACTAATGAAATAGACTCAGTTGAGACTTAGTCCAGATATATCAATTAGACTATAGTCCAGTCACTATAATTAACTAAATTCCGCAGACTATAAACTTGGTATAGTCGATCTAACTAGTACTATAGTCCAGAGCTATCAAACTAGACTACAGTGTTCAGACTATAAGTAGACTTGTTGAGACTATAAGTAGACCTTCAGTTGAACTAAACTAAGACAAGTCCAGACTATAAACTAAACTATAACCCCAAGACCTATAACTAAGAACTTTAGGTTGACAGACTATAGTGCCAGGAACATAAACTAGACATAGTTCCACACTACAAATAAATTCAGTTGAGTCTATAAACTAGACTATAGTCACACTGTAGAACTAGACTATATGTCCACAACTATAAATCTAGACTAACAGTTCAGACTATAAAGTAGACTTCAGTGGAGACATAAAGTAGTAACTTCAGTTGAGACAATAGTCCAGACTATAAACTAACTATACCCAGACTAATGAACTAGACTTCAGTTGAGACTAAAGTCAGATGTATAAATTGAACTAGAGTCCAGACTATAATTACACTATATTTCCAGACTATAAGCTTGGCTATAGTCCAGACTATAAACGTGGCTATAGTCCAGACTATAAACTAGACTATAGTCCAGACTATAAACTAGACTATAGTCCAGACTATAAACTAGACTATAGTCCAGACTATAAACTAGACTATAGTCCAGACTATAAACTAGACTATAGTCCAGACTATAAACTAGACTATAGTCCAGACTATAAACTAGACTATAGTCCAGACTATAAACTAGTCTATTTTCGTAATAATAAACTAGACATTAGTAAAGTCTGGATTATATTCCAGGCTACAGTCCAGACTATAAATTCGCCTACAGTGCAGACTATAAATTTGGCTATAGTTTTGTCTATAATCTATAGTATCTGAGCTATAGTCCAGTCTAAGGCTACAACTATAACAGTCTAGTCTGTAGCCAGCACTATCGTCTTGTCTAGTGTTTATTCTATAGTCTTGTCTACAGTCTAGCCTATTTTCCAGTCTATTTTCTACTCTCCAGTATAGTATATATTCTCATCTAGTCAAAGGTCTAATACCATCTGTATAATTATAAAATTTCATTTAACTGTCATTGTTCTATAACTTTTCCAGCAGAACTTTTTCCATTGTAAATTACTTGGACATTAAAAAAGAATGAAAAAAATATATAAATGTTTTGCTAAAACAAATGAATAAATGCTGGAAAAAATCATAAAACTATTTTCTTTTTTTTTATATTTTAAAAATACTTTGTATAGAAATTTTATGTTGCGTAAGTTAAAGGATCATTGAAACTGCAAGCTGGGTATTATTTTTGGTCTGCTGTTGTTTTGTTTTTAAAGTTTTGTTCATTTTTTTCACTCGTTGTTAGTTTTATATAATAATAGGACTTTATGACCAAAAGTTTTACAAAAGAAATATGACGACAAGCAAGTAAAAATAAAGAAAACAAAACAATTTTGTTAAAAGTCTACAGAGTTTATATAAGAAGTTTAAGTAAAAAAACAAAAACAATGTAAATGAATAAAATATAAAATTTCATAAACTCCTAAAAGTATACTTCAAACAATAAACTTCATTATAACTACACTAAGTATGCCATAAATATATAATATATATAGTTTTTAAAGCATACTTTAAGGGTTATTTATCATTTTAATTTTTCATTATTCTGTTTTTCTTTTTTCATTAAATAATAAATAATAAATAATTTTATGAATACAACACTTAATTAAACCTGACCAATTACCGGGGCTTCATTCACCACTATAATGAAATATTAAAAGACAAATTATTTATAAAACCAAAAAAAGAAAAAAAAATATCTATAACATTGACCATTAATTTTACACAAAACGATTTTATGCGGTTTTAACTGTTGATTACTATTTTGCTCTATATACAGCTTCCTATTTACCACTATTTTTAACTATGCAGCTCTTGCCATGATTCACTATGGCTCATTGGTTATTTATAACAAAACAAAACAAAAAAATCGAAAACATTGAAGTTTAATAATAAAAATACGAAAAAAAAAATAAAAGAAAAAATCTTCAACAACAAATTGAAAAATTGTGCAAATAATTTTTCATTGTAAAATAATATTGAAAGCAACGCACGTTTCCATTTCATTGTTATTTTTTTTTATTTTTCCTTTTCTTTGTTTTTGTTGTTGTTATCCCTAGCAGTCAGTACAGGCAAACAAAATGTGTCAATACAATGATTTATAATGGTTTATGGCAAAAATGATCAAATGACTTATATATTGTGTGAACATATCCCTGTGTGAGTGGGTGGCTGTTAAAGGTTCGTTTATATGTTAAAAGGATAATGAACGGGAATGTGTTAAGTGTAACTAATACTAAAGAAAATATTTACTGGACTTAAGAATTCTTTCCAGACTATAAAATATAATCTAAGACATAAATTAGACATATACTAAATAGTTTATAGTCTGGACAATAGTTTATAGTCTGGATTATAATATAGTTAAAAGTCTGGACTATAGTTTAGTTTATAGTCTCGACTGTAGCATAGTTTATAGCCTGGACCACAGTATAGTTTATACTCTGGACTATAGTCAAGTTTATAGTCTGGACTATACTACAGTTTATAGTCTTGACTATAGTATATATTATAGTCTAGACTATAATATAGTTTCAAGTCTGGGCTATAGCATAGTCTATAGACTGGACTTTAGTCAAGTTTATTGTCTGGACTATAATATAGTTTATAGTCTGGACAATAGTCTAGTTTACAGTCTGGGCTATAGTGTAATTTATAGTTTGGACTATAGTTTTAGTTTATAGTCTGGACTATTGTATAGTTTATAGTCTACTTTATAGTCTGAACTGTAGTATAGTTTATAGTCTGGACTATAGTCTAGTTTACAGTCTGGACTATAGTGTAATTTATAGTCTGGACTATAGTTTTAGTTTATAGTCTGGACTATTGTATAGTTTATAATCTACTTTATAGTCTGAACTGTAGTCTAGTTTATAGTGTGGACTATAGTCTAGTTTATACACTCAATTGAAGTTTATTTTGTAGTCTGGACTATAGTCTGTCTACTTTATAGTGTGGACTATAGCCTAGTTTACAGTTTGTACTATAGTCTAGTTTATAGTTTTGACTATAGTCTAGTTTATAGTCTTAGCTGAAGTCTAGCTTATAGTCTGTTTATTTCAGTTTATAATCTGAAATATAGTCAAGTTTATAGTCTGGACCATTGTTTAATGTCGCCACTATAATTTAGATTTTAGTCTTGGCTACAGTTTAATTTATAATCGGGACGAGTCTAGTTTATAGTCTGGTTCATAATATATTTTATAGCCTGGGCAATAGTCTGGGCTATAGTCAAGCTGGTAGTCTGGAGTGTAGTATAGTTTATTGTTTGGATTATAGTACAGTAGACTATTTCATAGTTTGACTATAGTGTATATTATAGTCAAGACTATAGTATCTTTTATAGTCAAGATTATAGTAAGGACTATAGTCAAGTTTATAGTCAAGACAATAGTCAAGTTTATAGTTTGCACTATAGTATAGTTTATAGTCAGGACTATAATCAAGATTGTAGTAAGAACTATAGTTAAGTTTAAATCTTGACTATGGTACAGTGTACAGTCTGGACTGTAGTATAGCTTATAGTCTGAACTAGATTATAATTTATAATCTGAACTATACTATAGTTTATAGTCTTGACTATAGTGCAGTGTATAGTCTGGAGTATAGTGTATTTTATAGTCTGGACTATATTATAGTTTATACTCTGGACTATAGTACAGTATAGTAGAGGCTATAGCATAGTTTATAGTCTGGGTTATAGTATAGTATATAGCCAGCACTATAGTGTAGTTCATAGTCTACATTATAGTGTAGTTTATATTCTGGACTATAGTGTAGTTCAGAGTCTGGACTATAGTATTGTTAACAGCATGAACTATAGTATAGTTTATAGCTTGGCCTGTAGTGTAGTTTATAGTTTGGACTATAGTGTAGTTTATAGTTTGAACTATAGTATAGTTTATAGTCAGGTCTATAGTGTAGTTTATAGTTTGGACTATATTGTAGTTTATAGTCTGGACTATAGTTAAGTTTATAGTCTGGATCATATTAGAGCTTATAGTCTGTAGTTTAATATAGTTTATAATCTGGACTATGGTTTAGTTTATAGTACGGACTATTGTTTAGTTTTGAGGCTGGAATATTATTTTATTTCCAGTCTGGACTTTTAAATTACAGTCTAGTTAATAGTTGGAGTATATTTTATTAAATTGTCTGTAGACTATAATCCAGTTTATGTTCTAAACTATAGTCTGTTTTATAGTCTATTTTATGTTTTAGTACATAATCTAGTTTATACTTTGTTCGGACTATAGTTTATAATCTTGACTTCAGTTCAGACTTTAGTTTGGTTTATAGTCTATACCATAAAATTATTTCTTCTTTGGAAAATTCTTTAAAAAATCTATAACAAATCGCTTAAATAAACTCTAAATCATTACAAGTTATCTTGACCATTAGATCAAGATAAAAGTTCAAAAGATTTCTTGTAAAATATACAGTTAACTAAGAAAAAAGAGCTGCATAATAATGCAAATGTGGCAAAAAAAATCTCTCTAAAAGATGGCTAAAGCTAATGATCATTAAAGCTTTTTAGACTATAATATAATAATTATATTGTCCACAATGTTGTTAAATATAATCATGATGTTATTGTTGCACTCGTCTGACAGACAATAACTGTATAAAAATTTGTTTTACTTATAAATGGGGAATGAAAAAAAAAAGATTTTTCCGCCTCTTACTTTTTCAAAAACAATTGAGAAATTTAAAGCCTGAGGTTAATATGCGCAGTGGTAACTTGTTTGTATGGAGGTTTTTGTTAGACAAGTTAAAAAGAAATTATATATGTTCTCTAATAGTTTATATAGAAGTTTAATAAAGTTAAAGAATGAAGGTAATGGATTTTAACGCATCTTTATACAAACAAAATCAATGGAAGAATTATATAGAAATTGACAGACATTTACAATTAGCATATGAATAAATTGATACTTAAAAATTATGTTATATGGACTAGATTTTCTATTTAATAATTTATTTTATATTAGATTTTAAAACCTTTAAAATTTTATTACTTAAATGTCTTTCAGTTGACATTTAAAGTCAAATGTTATTTTTTATATCTTGAAATTATAACCTTTTTTTAATTGCGATTAAAGTTAAAAAAAAAAATTCAAACCCTTGTTTGCCTTTAAGTCATATTTCAATATCAATTTCTGAGGAAAAAATACAATTAATATCGTAGCACTTAAATCGATTTATTTCGATTTAACAACCAGTCAACCATTGAACAAAGTATTTCCTTAATGAGAATCTCTAAATAAAAATACATTTCCTTTTCCTTTACTAGTTTCTTGTTCATCTCAATATTTCTCATTATTACCAGCCCCACACGCAGACATTGACACTAACATTATATATATTGGTTGGTACTTTAAAAGCCCTCTTTATACCTTTAGTTCGTTAAGAAATAAAGGAAAACGAAAATATGAAAAAATAAAAACCTTGAAATATACTCATTGGAAAAAAAGGACTTTTTTCTACAAAAACCATAAATAAAACCAGAAGAAAATAATGAAAATTAAAAAAAAAATTTATAGAAAACGCAATATGATGATGTTTAAACAGCAAAAAATAAAAAACAGGACTTTTTAATAAAAAACCAGCACAAACAAGCAAACAAACAAAAACTAAATTATAACATGGACTTCAAGAACAAATACAGAGGAAGTAAAATATCCTGCAGCCAAAAGTGTCAATATTAATATGAAATTTTAATTAATTTAAGTAAAAAAAGTCATAAAAACAAATACTTCAATAATATTTTTTCTTTTTTATTTTCAAATAACAGCCAGACTACAAAATTATTTGCTAAAAAACAAGAGCAAATAAAAATGTTTCCTAGAATTATTACAAATTTGTAATCATAATATAAAATTCCCTTTGGTATTTTATTTTTTAATAACTAAATTCCTTTTTTATTTAAATTCTTTACTTTGATTTCTATTAAAAAAAAACTAAAATCCTTGTGGTTATTTCTTTTAATATCTGTTTAAAAAAATGCCTGAGTTTATTAAGTGAAAACATGAGAAACTTTAACAAAAAATAGTTCATATAATTTTTTATATTTTCTTTAACTATTAAAAGGCTTGGTCTACCAGTTACTCGTTTTAAATCCTATAGAAATAAAAAATCTGATTTTCATTTTACTTTTCAAACCATTTAACATTTCATTTGTGGTTTCCTCTAATGTACTCCCAAAAAATATCTCATCTCTCACACCATCCACTAACCAACCAAACAACCCAACCAACCACCCACATCCCAATATCCTTTTTATCATTTACCATACAATTGTATTCTTTGCTTATTTTGTGAACTTTAAATTTATCAGGATTTGTTTCAGTTTTGTGAACATTTTTAGTTTTATGTTGCTTTTGTTTTGCAGAAAAATAATACAAAAAAAAAAAAATGTGTTCAAGTTTAATGTTTGGTAACCACTATTACGGATTTTAGTTGTTAATTGTTGCTAGAATGCAAAAGTATTCAACGATAATTAAAATAAAGTAATAGAAATAAAAAGAGAGAAAGAAAATAAAAATGCTATTCATTTAAATAGACCTTAATGCTGAAATTGTGGTTTGTGCTACGAAAAAGGTCACAGGGTAGAGTTGATGTAGAGAAAAGGAAATAAAATATTTAAAATGTAATGAAATTTAAATATTTATTTTAAAAGTTATACCAATAGACTAATATAAAATAGACTAACTATAAAAAAGACTATAAACTAGAAAATAAAATAATAGTCTAGACTATTTTCTAGTTTATAGTCTTGACTATAGTCTAGTTTATTGTCTCGAATATAGTCTAGTTTATAGTCTAGACTACAGTCTTGACTATGTTCTACTTTATAGTCTAGACTATAGTCTAGTTTATAGTCTAGCCAATAGACTAGTTTATAATCTAGACTATTTTCTAGTTTATAGTCTAGACTATTTTCTAGTTTATAGTCTAGACTATTTTCTAGTTTATAGTCTTGACTATAGTCTAGTTTATTGTCTCGAATATAGTCTACTTTATAGTCTAGCTAATAGACTAGTTTATAATCTAGACTATTTTCTAGTTTATAGTCTAGACTATTTTATAGTTTATAGTCTAGACTATTTTCTAGTTTATAGTCTTGACTATAGTCTAGTTTATTGTNNCTTGACTATAAATTAAAATATATAGCCTCGACTATTATCTAGACCATAGTCTAGACTAGACTAAGGTCAACAATTTGAACAAGACTAAGGTCTAGAATATGAACTACATTATAAACTATACAATGGTCTAGAATATGAATTATAATATAAACTAGACTATTATCTATACTAGACTATAGTCTAGATTATAAACTAGACTATAGTCCAGACTATAAACTAGACTATAGTCATGATTATAATCTAGTCTAGTCTAGTATATAATCTAGACAATAGTCTTCACCACCGACAAAACCATGGTTCTAACTATAAACTAGACTATATTACTGATTATATGATTATATATAGTTATGACTTTAACGTAAAATATTAAGTCTCAACTATATCTAAGACTATCAGTCTAGTATTAACTATAAAGTAGGAACTTATAAGTCCAGGACTATAAGTTCTACCTTTATGTTAATACTGATAGCCTATTTTAGTAGTCTTGACAATCTTCTATTTTATAGTCTTGACTATGTTCTATTTTATAGTCTAGTTTTTTAGTCTAGACTATTTTCTAGTTTATAGTCTAGACTATTTTCTAGTTTATAGTTCATAGACTATTTTCTAAGTTTATAGTCTAGACTATTTTCTAGTTTATAGTCTAGATATTTTCTGTTTATAGTCTAGACTATTTTCTAGTTTTGTCTAGACTATTTTTAGTTTTATAGTCTTGACATAGTATAGGTTTATTGTCAGCTCGATATAGTCTAGTTTAAGTCTAACTACAGTCTTGACTATGTTCTACTTTTTATAGTCTAGACTAGAGTCTTAGTTTTATGCTAGCTAATAGGACTATTTATAATCTAGACTTATTTTCTAGTTTATAGTCTGAGACTATTTCCAGTTTATAGTCTTAACTATAGTCTAGTTTATTGTCTCGAATACCTTAGTCTAGTTTATAGTCTAGACTATAGTCTTGACTATGTTCTACTTTATAGGATCTAGTTTATGTCTGCGTGAGTAGACTAGTTTATAATCTAGACTATTTTCCTAGTTATAGTCTAGACTATTTTCTAGTTTATAGTCTAGACTATAGTCTAGTTTATAGTCTCGACTATAGTCTAGTTTATAGTCTCGACTACAGTTTTGACTATGTTCTACTTTATAGTCTAGTTTATATTCTAGCCAATAGTCTCTAGGCCCAAATAGACTAGTTTTAATCTAGGACCATGTCTAGTTTCAGTTCTTGACATATGTCTTGTTTATAGTCTTGACTATGTTTTACTTTATAGTCTTGACTATGTTCTATTTTATAGTCCAGACTATAGTCTAGTTTATAGTCTAGACTATTTTCTAGTTTATAGTCTTGACCATAGTCTAGTTTATTGTCTCGAATATAGTCTTAGTTTATTAGTCTAGACTATTGTCTTGACCTATGTTCTACTTTATACTCTAGACTATAGTCTAGTTTATAGTTTAGCCAATAGACTAGTTTATAATCTAGACTATTTTCTAGTTTATAGTATTGACTATGGTCTAGTTTATAGTCTAGACTATAGTCTGGTTTATACTCTTGACTATGGTCTAATTTATAGTCAGGACTATAGTCTAGTTTATAGTCTAGACTATAGTCAAGCTGAAAGTCTTGACTATAGTCTAGTTTAGCCAATAGTCTAGTTTATAGTCTAGACTGTAGTCCAGTTTATAGCCTAGACTATAGTCTAGTTTATAGTCGATAGACTATAGTCTAGTTTATATCTACAACTATGTCTGTTTATAGTCTTTACAAACTATTAGTCTAGTTTATTGTCGAGACTATATTTATTTTTTTTAAATAGTCTTAGACTATAGTCTAGGGTTACTGGCTTTAATATATATTCTAGTTTCTATAGTCGCATATTATAAACTATGCTATAGTCTTGACTATTAAAAACTAAGGTATGTTTTTTTAATGTAAATTAAAATATAGTCTCGTCTAGTATATAACCTATACCCTAGACTGTAAACTAGACTATAGTCGTAATTATATAAACTAGGCTAATAGTCATTGATATACAGTTAGTATTATAGCTAGATTATAGTCATATTACTATTAACTAGACATAATCCTTGGCGTATAAACTAGACAATAGTCTAGGCTATTAAGCAGACTATAAAAAAATACTATAGTCTGAACTATAAAAAAAATACTACAGGTTATACTAAAAAACTAACTGACTATAGTCCTAAACTACTATTTGCAGTCTATACTAAAACTGTACAATGACTTGGACTATAAATTTAAATATCAGTCTCGACTCCTGTAAACTAGGCTACAGTTCAACTAAATACTAAAACAGTGCCGACTATCAACGATTAAACTATTAACTAGATAAATGTTAAACTGTGTCAAAGAAGACTTTAGGATTACATCATTTCATGTCAGCTCTTTTTTACGAAAAGTGTTTTGTTACTCTATAAAATCTTATCTTTTAGTTACAAATTGTTTACCAAACTAATTTTAGTTTTTCATTTCTGTAATTTTTACTACTATTATTACCTTAAATCTTTGAAACTCATTCAAATAAAAAGTTTTCATTTAAGATTATCACAAAACAATTTTTTCATGTTCTTGTTGATTCTTTAAAGAACTTTTTAACATTTAGTATATTTTTTTTTCCAAAAATTCTCAATTTCTTTAGCATAACATTACACTAATAATCTTAATTTGTTTTTTTTTTTCTTCTGGTGATTTGTAAAGATTAAAGTAGCAGAAAGAGAAAAATTTAGCTAACAAATAAGTAAGTGTTTTAAAGAGAAAGACGAAGAAGAAAAAAACAAAAACTTACCGTCATGTATTCATCTAAACGATGTTTCCAATTGTCAGATTTATCGATTAGATTATTCCATTGCTCTGAAAGTTTAGCAACTTCACGTCTTATACTGCGTGTCAACTCACGACTTTGTTCTTCGGCAGTTAAATAACGTGAATCTGTATCATGGGCTACAAAAAGAAATAAAAGAAAAAAGACACAGAAAAAATATATATTAGAGATTTTTTCATACACAATTTGATATAAATTTAGACATAAAGTAGAAAAAATAATAGAGATTGTCGTTTTGTCGCATGTTTTTTTTTTAACTGACTTCTTGTTCTGGATTTTTTTGTGACTTTTTGAGTTACTTAAAATATGTACAAGTCTTTGATGGCTGTAAGCTATGAAGTATGACAGCAACATGTACAATTTAAGGAAATAAATAATAAATTGAGTAAAAGAAAAAAATAGAGAAAATTTATAAAAAAAAAAAAATTGTTTAAAGAGGAAAAATATTTGCTCTTTATTTTGATCTAAAAACAATTTAAAAAAATTACCTACAATTTAGATTTTAATTTGAAAATTTTTATTAATAAAAAGTGTTGCCTATTTTAGGGAGCTGGTAAATTTAATTTGTTTAGCAGAATATTTAATTTAATTTTTTTTATATTAAAGATATTTTTATTTTATTTTAAACTTTTCTACTGTAAACTATTTTCACTTTCGGTTTAAAAGTAAAATTTATAGTTTTTTTCTCTCTCTCCAAATTTTTATTCTTCATGCTCTAATTCTGCTGCTTTATGCAATAAACTTAATATCTTGACAATTCTTTATACATTTTTTTTTTTTTTTCTCAAAATTTATCTTGAAATTCAATTGAATTTTGTTGTACGTTTCCGTTTCAATTCTTGTTGATTTTTTTCTTCTTCTAAAAATATTTTTTCTTCCGGACTCATATGCAGATGTGTCGAATAGTGATGANAAAAAAAAAAAAAAAAAAAAAAAAAAAAAAAAAAAAAAAAAAAAAAAAAAAACAATAACAAATATTTAAAATGAAAACTATTGATAACAGTTGAAGAGAATTGAAAAAAAAAACTAAAGATGATGACAAATGTGAAAAAATCTTGTTTAAAGAAATGGAAAGTTTTTTTTCTTTTCTATTTGCAGCTGAAGAAAACAGTTGGAATACAAAAACAACTATTTACAAAATTGATTATATCAAAACGAAAGATAAGAAAAGTTAAATCAAAAAAATTGTAAAAAGAAAGAACTGAAATTATGAAAGAAAATTATATTATGGAAATTTTTTGGTATAAAAAAGTAATACAAACATGAACTTTAAATTTCTAAAGCATAACTTAAGGCTGTTATATATATTTTTCAAATATTCCATAAAAAAAGTTATCATTTAATAAATCTTATATATTATAGAATTTACCTATATTGATCTAAATACTTTTCTTAAAATCAGCCTTCATTTAAGGAACCTTTAGATTTTCTTTTCAAAAACTGTTGCCTAATTTTAGGTTTCTCTTACCTAAACATTTTACTTTTCACAACAAATGAATTTTATATAAAATATAAGCTATAAATATTTATCTTAACAAAAACACACAATTTATTTTCACTATAAAGCCAACCAAAAACGACTTAACTTTTGCTCCTTTAACCAATTTTTTTTTCAGCTGCTCTCTTCAACAAAAATCAATTGAAAAATTAATGTTTATATAAAATTGCAGGTGAAATACTACTATTATTTTATACGTGTTTTCTTTTATAACAAACCATATAAATGGTTTTAATATTAAAGTAAATATATAATAAACTTTATTTCTTTTTAACGTTTTTTTTTTTTCTACACAAAAACGAAAAGAACAGCAAAAACCAAAAATATAATAGCACTAAAGCCATAAAAAAATATATATATTCACCCAAATAACATACCAGCGAACAAAACAACAAAAAAATAAAATTGCAATAACTGGGCAAAAATAATAAAAAAAAAATCCTGAAAAAAATTGAATGTATAAATGTTGCAACAATAAATCCCTCGACATTTAACATTTCTGTTATATTGTGCTTCAACAAATATATAAACACTTTTTAATATATTGTATATATGTAGGTATTCCCAACCCTGGCCATAACACACACACACACACACTATTCAAAATCAATTGGGTAAGATGAAAATAGCAAATGGGGAAATGCTAAATATTTATGCGGAAATATTTTGTTGTTACTAGTTAAAGGTTTCTTTTTAACTTAAATTTTGTTTTAGCTTAAAGTAAAATTCTGTAGATTTTAGTCAAGACTAAAGTTTTTTGAAAGCCGTGACTATAGTTCAGTTTTTTAGTTGCTATTACACTCTAGTTTATAGTTAAGGCTATAGCTAAAAAAACTCAAAACTAAAGTCTACTTTATAGTTGATCCTAAAGTCAAGACTATTAACTGGACTACAGTCTAGACTATAGCCTAGACTATAAACTATAATATATTTTAGACTATAAACTAGATTGTAGTCTAGACTATAAACTATACTATAGTCCAGGCTATAAACTAGACGGTAGTCCAGACAATAGACTAAACTATAATCCAGACTATAGTCCAGAATATAAACTAGACTATAGTCTAGACCATAAATTAGACTATAGTCTGGAATACCAATTAGACAATAAGCTAGACTATAGTCCAGATTATAAACTAGACTATAGTTAAGATTATCAACTAGACTATAGGAGACTATAAACTATATAGTTCGGACTATAAACTAGACTATAGTCCAGACTATAAACTAGATTATAGTCTATAGTATAAACTAGACTAGACAATAGCCCAGACTAGACAATATTCCAGCCTATAAACTAGGCGATAGTCCAAATTATGAACTAGACTATGGTCTACAGTATAAACTAGACTATAGTCCAGGCTATAAACTAGGCTATACTCCAGGCTAAGAACTAGACGGAACTGCAGACAATAGACTATAAACTAGACTATAGTCTAGACTATAAACTAGACTATAGTCTAGAGTATAAACTAGACTATAATCTAGACTACAAACTGTACTATAGTATAGACTACAAAATAACTATAGTCTAGTCTACAGTGTAGACTATAAACTATACTTTAGTCTAGACTATAACTTTATATTTAGGGGATTTACAAAGTATGCTATCATGTCGTATTGTCATAAGTCATACAAATTTTCTATGAATAAAAATTTTTGTTATTGCTTTTCTTTTGTAAAATTTTATGACATTATGACAATACGACATGATAGCATATTTTGTGAATCCCCCAATTAATGTCGAAGTCAATTTTATATTATATTTGTATATATTTTTGTAATCAAGACCTTAGTGTAGTTTATTGTCGAGAATATAGTCTACAGTCATAACTACAGTCCATTTTAAAGTCATTATCATAGTCAAGACTGCAGTCGTGATTATAATCTGTTTCATGGTCAAGTCTATAGTGACTAATAAAGTTATAATTATAGTTTACAGTCAAGGCTATAGTCTAACGTCGAAACTAGAGCCCTGTCTATAGTTGAGACTATGTTCTATTCTATACTTGTGACAATAGTCTAGCTTATATTTGGGTTTATAGTCGGTAATTTAGAATAATTTGAAGACCATAGTAAAGCTTATAGTCGAGACCATAGTATAGTTAACAGTCGATAATTTTCTCTTTTATTTAGTCGTCACTACAGTTTATAGTTAAGTTTATGGTCGGAACTATAGTATAGATCACACTTCAAACTATGGCTTAGTTTATAGCCAAGACTTTATTTTGGTTTAAAGTTTAAACAATATTTATAGTCGAGATTATAGTTTATTTATAGTCGATACTGTAGGCTAGATTTAAATCAAGTCTAGTTTGCAGTCCAGTTTACAGGCAAGACAATAGTCTGGCTTATAGTCAAGTACAAAGTCTTTTTTTTTTTTTTCTTAGTCGAGTTTGAAATACTTTTTACAGTCAATATAGTAAAGAATATAGTCAGTTGAAATTATAGTCGATGCTCTAGTCAAGTTTATATTCAGGACTATATTTTAGTTTCCAGTCAAGACTTTAGTGTAGATTATATTCGAGAATATAGCCTCTTTTTTAATCGACGATGTAGTTTAGTTTATAGTCAATTCCATAATCAAATTTATAGCCCAGATTGTAGTCTAGTTGATAGTCAAGGCACTAGTTTAATATATAGTTGTGACTATAGTCTTGATTATGATCAGGACTATAGTATAGTTTATAATCAGCATCATAGTCGTGACTTTAGTCAAGTTTTGAATTTATTTTACTGTTGAAACTTTAGTCTATTCTGTAGAAGTGACTATAATCAAGTCTGAAAATTTATGTAGTAGATGCTATGGGGTTCTATAGTTTATTTTATACCTGAAACTCAAATCTGCACAATAATTGGGACCAATGATTACTAGTAGTCATGTCTTACTTTTTTGAAGATTTAATATTTAGTTTCCTGTATGTTTTATTTAAACCTTTAAATATTACCACCTTCTTTTCAATTCTTTTTCCTTATCTTTTCCTTATCCTCATAAAACCAATTTACAAATTGTTTAGAGTATTGAGTATTATAAACTGTAGATATAACTATAAATTTTTGTTTCATTTCGTTTTCAGTTTTCTTACATTTTATCGTCAAGTATTTAAAGATTATAAAGAAAAAAATAGTTTATGTTTTCAATAGCTGCTGCTGTATTTTTTTGTTAATGTTTGAATTGATATTTGATATTTACCTTCGGTATCACTGGTATCCGATACAGGTGGTTCACTGGCTATATATTGTCTGCCACTTTGTAAAGTACTTTCAACAATTGGACGTTTATCCTCCAATTGACGACGGAAAGCTTTATGATCATCCTGCAAAAAGAAAAAGAAGAAAATAACAAAAATAGTTAGTTATAAATTATAGGGTATTTAAAAAATGGGGGGGGGAAGAAAACAAAGTTGCTAAGTTTTAAAGAGGAATAAAAAACAGAAATTTAAAAACTTCAATTAAATAAAAATTTTAAACAAAGAGTTTAATTTAAGCTTAAGATTTAACAAAAAAGTATCAGTTTAAGTATATAAGAGAATGTATTTATTTTATCTTCTAATTTCTAGCAACTTTGTTTTTATGTGCCAAAAGTTAATGGTCATAAATAATATTAAAATAATGGACCTATAAGTTCTTATTTATTATCAGTATTGTCCTGCATGTTCATTATAATCACAGACACTCAATTCATAAGTAATTGTTTAATGATCCTTAACACCATTACAAACATAAGAAGAAAAAAACACCAAAAAGTCTTCTTAGACATATTAACACGCTCAGAGTAATGTACTACATATATACAACTTTATGCCTACAAATCATTTACTTTAAAAAGAGAGGGAAAAAAATTTCAAATAAAAATAGTCAAAGCACGCACACACTTTAATTTAGCCAAAGATTTAATAAACAACTAAACACTACAAGACAGGACCTTAACAAAACAATCAAAAAAATATACACACACATTAACTTATATAAAAAAAAAAACATACACATGCACACAGTTTAAGTATAGAGTAAAAAAGATATGGTTACTCTAAGTAATCATATACTATGAAATCTTTTATGTTTTCTCCCTCCTCTCGCTCACTTTTATACCTTTATAAAGTAAATACAACAAAATAAAAGGCCAAACAAAATAAAATATATTGACTGACATTTCAAAAGCTGTCGAAGAAGAAAACAAGGCACAAAAATCTATAAAAATGAATGTGTTACACACAAAAAATCACTTAACAGATGAAAATTTTCTGGTTATAGCTGCTGTTATTTTAGACCCAAAAAAATAGCAACAACAACAAAAACAACACAAAACTATTATAATAAAAATGAATGAAAGCCAAAAGGAAAAAAGTGAAAAGGCATCAAATGTGGCCACTTAAATAATAACTACCACCACTACTACTACTACTACTACTACTATATTGCATTGTATGTACAATAACTACAGTAATAACAACAACAACAAAAACAACAGCAATAACAAAAATATATAACAGACAAACACTTTAACAAATATAAAGGACCAAAATATCCTCTCGAACAAGAAGAAAAAAAAATCATGTTATAAAAATGTTTCGTCTAATAGTGTGTAAAAATTGATGAAGTAGAAAATGAATTGAAAGGTACTGGGTCACGATGTTAGGTTTACGAGAGTAAATTGAAAAGTTTATATTCGAAACTACAGTTTGTTTTGCAGTCAAGACTGTAGTCTATTCGATAGTCTAGTTTATATTAGATACTAATTCGGATTTATAGCCAGGAATATTGTTTAGCTTATAGTCATCATCACACCAAAACTATAATCTATAGTAGAGACTATATTACAGCGTCCCGATACTATAGTATAGTCCCGAGACGATGCTATAGTATGGTCTCTACTCGAGATTATAGCATAGTCTCTAGATGATACTGTAGTATGGTCTATACTCGAGATTATAGCATAGTCTCTAGCCGAGACTATAGTATATAGTCTCTAGTCGAGACTATAGTATAGCCTCTAGTCAAGACTATAGCATAATCTCTATTAGAGGCTATATAGTCTCTAATCGAGATTATAGCATAGTCTATAGTCAGGATTATAGTCTCTAGTTGAAACTATGATATAGTCTAGCCAGTAATAAAGGTGTGGAATCTTGTATCCAACCCGTATTGGAAAACATGTACTAAACCACACCCCCTTACTTCAATCCCCGCGGGACTGCCTTTAGGTATCACTAACGATTTACGCTACTTCTGCATCCAACTCGCCAGCTCTTTCTACTTTGCGCCTTTCCTCCTCTATTCGTAGCATCATACTTATCTGCGTTACGAACTTAGAAATCAGGTTCCACTTCTCTTCAGAGGTTAACATAAATCCTACAATATTTTCAGGTGTAATTGTACTTCCTAGTTCAGTTTCCAATGCGCTTCTAATGTCTGCAAATCGGAAACATTTGAATATGACATGTTCTGCATCTTCCGCTTCTATACAAATTGGGCAGTTTGGCGACTCGTCAAGCCCAAATTTGTAGAAGTAGTTTCTGTATCCACCATGTCTCGTCAAGAACTGAGTGAGGTGTTAAAAAAACTTCACCTTCACGATCCATCCATTGTTTTATCAGAGGTATCAGTCTGAATGTCCATCGTCCTTTTTGCGAAGATTCCCATCTTCTCTGCCAATTGCGGAGAGTTTCATTGC